>PITA01000613.1:233312-255581 GCA_004023965.1 Spilogale gracilis
CTGTGCTAGAGGAGTCCCCAGGCTCGCTGCCTCTGAGGTGGAGGAGGCAAAGGACAGTGGTGGCAGGAAGGATTTGACCTTGGTCCAGGGAGGCCACTCATGGCGTCAAGATGACCGTCTCTTGGAGAGGTCGGGCTGGGTGGCTGCATTTCACAGTTCCCCACTCCCGCCGTAGCATTAGCTACTGTTTACTGAGTGCTGATGCCCACCTGGGGCTTCCCGGGGCCTTCCCTGGGCAGCCCGTGTTGTCCTTTGAGAGGGCGCCACAGGGCATGGTTGCAGAAACAGTCACATACCAGTGATGCCAGCCAGTGGACTTGAGCCTCTGTGCAGGGGCAGGGGCCGCATAGTCACTGCAGCCTGGCACGTGAGGCCTGACTTGGGAGTTGTCCCGTTGCCGGGGCTGTTCACGTGGCACGGGATGAAGAGGGTGTCCTCCACGCGGCTCTGTGTCGCGTCAGTCTTCTCCCCTTTGGAATTAAGCCACTGAGCGTGTGGCGGTATTTTGCAGCTGTGTGAACAGCATGTTGCTTCATAAAACTTTTTTTTTTTTAAGATTTTATTTATTTCACAGAGAGAGACACAGCAAGAGAGGGAACACAAGCAGGGGGAGTGAGAGAGGGAAAAGCAGGCTTCCCGCCGAGCAGGGAGCCCGATGTGGGACTCGATCCCGGGTCTCCAGGATCGTGACCTGAGCCGAAGGCAGTTGCTTAACCAACTAAGCCACCCAGGTGCCCCCAAAACTTTTTTTTTAAGATTTTATTTATTTATTTGAGAGAGAGATGAGTGAGAGAGGGCACGAGAGGGGAGAAGGCCAGAGGGAGAAGCAGACTCCCTGTGGAGCTGGGAGCCTAATGCGGGACTCGATCCTGAGACTATGGGATCATGACCTGAGCTGAAGGCAGTGGCTTAACCAACTGAGCCACCCAGGCACCCAAATGTTTTTTTAAGGTTTTATTTGAGAGAGAGAGCACGAGTGAGTACAAGCGGGGGGAGAATGGGGGAGAGCGGGAAGTAGACTCCCCCGAGCACGGAGCCCGACATGGGGCTCTATCCCAGGACACTGACATCACAGCCTGAGCTGAAGGCAGACATCCAGGCAGCTGACCCCCCAGCAGGCCCGCCTCATCAGGCTTCCAGTGTATTTACTATAGTATGTGTTGATCTTTAGATAGCTGAAATTTGTAGGAACTGCTTTCCCATTTTGTTTATTGGGCTCTGATGTGTTCTTGTCATCAGCCTCTTGATGCCTACACTGTATCCGGTGTGGTCAGCAGGAAGGAGCCCACCCAGATGGGCCCTGCGCCCTTGACATGCCCCCACCCTGCTTTCAGCCTCCTTGCTTCTGGCAGAAGACGTTCCGGGCTCTCCCTGTATTTTCTCTGTCTTGGCCTGACCACTGACTCTGTGAAGGTGCTCTGGTTCCTTCGATGGGAGCATCGTATTGAGAAGCCAATATCTAGGCCCTAGGGCTTCTGTTGCTTTTGGGGTGTCCTTTCTCCCAGGCCCTCTTAGACAGCTGGGAGTCCAGGAAGTCCATGTGTGGGGGTGCTTGCAAGTCTACCCCAGTACTGTGTGTGTCTGGCGAGTTCGCCGATGACCCGCAGGCACCACTGGGACGTCCTGGTCTTGGCCCTTCCCGTGTGCAAAGCCTGTGAGCCATCTGCTTCTTGTCATCCCTAACCTAGAGAGTTGACCAGCCCCTGCTGTGTAATCAGCTTGCTGTGGCCACTGCCTTCCCCACTGCCCCCTGCACCTCTTGGGCTCTGACCTTCCCCACCAGGCTGCGTGATCACCCTCCTGGGGCTTGATGTCCCATCCTACTCACTGTGGCTGCAGGTGCTGTCCCGTCCCTCCCTCAGGCTGAGGTACTGAGGGATTGAGGACAAGAACAAAGACAGAGGGCTTAGGGGGACCTGAGACTCTTGGCCCCCCACTTTGCATTATTACAGAAACACACATAATTCCACTTTTGTAAAAGAAAAGCAGTTGGGGCGCCTGGGTGGCCCAGTTGTTAAGTGTCTGCCTTCGGCTCAGGTCATGATCCTGGAGTCCCAGGATCAAGTCCCACATTGGGCTCCCTGCTCTGGGGGAAGCCTGCTTCTCCCTCTCTCACTCCCCCTGCTTGTGTTCCACCTCTTGCTGTGTTTCTTTCTGTCAAAAAAATTAATAAAATCTTAAAGAAAAAAAAACAAAACAATAGGAAGGAAGGAAGAACCCTTATTCCACTTATGAAGCTGCTCAGAATTTGATGCCACTTTGTAATGCCGCAGGCAGCACCCCGATCCCACAGTCTGGGTTTTGTACAGCTGGTTGTGCCTGCACTGTGTGCCGCAGCACCCAGCGTGGGGCAGGGGTGTGGGTCCCCACAGAGACACTGTGGTGCAGTGGGGACAGGCTTGGCGCACCTGCACCCCGTGGTCTGTCCATATTGGGATTTTTCTGCGCGTTCTTTCAGCATAGGTACTTTGTCATATCCTTAAGAACCATCAGAGGATGTGGTGTTTGGCCTGGCACTTTTTTTATGTTCCTTCAACATAGTGTCCCCCGTTTAGCACGGGGGCTGTTCCTTGTGCCCTCACAGAAAGCCCATCCGGAGAGTTTGCTGACTCTCGTCCCCAGTGTGATCTGCAGTGGGAATGGGGGCCGTGGCCTCCACAGGGGGATCGCTTCTCATTCCTGCCTCTCGGGGGTGTGTCTCCCCAATGGGGGTTTGCAGGGCTCCCCTTTCTTTTTGCTTCATGTTTTTTAGTTTCCTCAAAATGGCGTTATTTTTGCTTCTTTGATCATTAGTGGGAATGAATGTTTTTCATGCCCTTCTGACCTTTTGTATTACACCGAAGTTGTTTCGGATAAATACATTTCTGTTCTGCAGGAAACTCCGGGACCTTCTACAGCAGAGGCTAATCAAATTCTTCGTTGACCAGAGTAAAAAAGATGCCGAAAAATATGCCAAGTTTTTTGAAGACTATGGCTTGTTCATGAGGGAGGGCATCGTGACCACTGCTGAGCAGGAAGTCAAGGTAGGATCTGGGTTTCTGGGCCTTTCTCTGGGCTGCTGTGGGCTATGGAGGTCCGAAACCCCTGCCTCCTGGGACGTGTGTGGCCCAGTGGATCGCTGTGCAGGAGTCGATAAAGGTAGCATTTGGCCTCCAGGCCTCTGTCGTGGGACACAGCAGGCCTGGAGCCGCTTTCTAGAGCGTCCTTACCTTGTTCTGCAGTCCCAAGCTCTTCCCAGCCTGATGCTGGACGTGGGTGTGCGTGGCCCTCTCCCACAGGAATTCAGGGTGCTCCGGAGATCATGAAAGGCAGGGGACAGGGCAAGGTGCCCGGATCTTGGGGTGGGAAGGATACTCAGCATTTTCACAATGTGATTGGTGGAAATCCTTTAATATGGTGCCCCTGGGGCCGGAGTTCAGTTTAATTACTTAAAAATGCTTCGATCATTCAAAAACATTTTTTGGCCAGTTTTAAGTTATCATGTAATTCACGTACCATGAAATTCACCCATTTATTTATTCATCCATCCATTCATTCATTCATTCATTCAAGATTTTATTGAGAGTAAGAGAGAGCATGAGTAGAGGCAGAGGCAGAGGGGGACGCAGGTTCCTGGCTGAGCAGGGAGCCCGATGGAGGGCTCCATCCCAGGACCCTGAGATCATGACCTGAGCCAAAGGTAGACACTTAACTGAGCCACCCAGGTGCCCCAAAACTCATTAAAAAGTCAGTTCAGTGAATAGTTCAGCCCCTCATACATTCACAAGTGCTACCACAGCCATCTAGTTCCAGAACATTCTTGTCACCTCCAGAAGATCCCCATGCCTAATAAACAGGCACTGCCAGGGCTGGGATTTCATCTTCTGTAGGAGGTGAGGAAGGAGGTGACCGAGTGTCTGGGGTTCCCCCGGGGTTCTTCCGGCCTTGGGGCTTGGGCCTCGGGCCCTCCTTGCTGCTGGCTGGCAGCAGACTCCTCCGGCTTCTGGCACGGACCTGTGTGAATCCGTGTGCTGTTGGTTACGTGTTTCCGGTTAACAGCACGTGGTGGCATTTGCATCCCCATCGTGCCATTTATCGGACATCGCTTCGGAACAGGCGCCGGTCTTCCCTGTGTCCCCCTCTCCCCGCCTTTCTGTGGTAGGTAATTGAGAAGTGAGTGGTGTAGACTAGGCAGAGTTTAGGTCTCAAGTCACATCCAGGCTGGTGGCCTCAGGGACCCAGGCCCCAGCTCATTGTCGCTCCTCAGTCCTTGGCAGGCAGCTCCCCCACTGAGAGGAAAGGACACAAGCAGGCCGGCTGACTTCAGCTGACAGGAAGGAAGAGGATGGACCCGCCCCCCGCCATGCCCTGCCCTTCCGTGCATGTCCACTGTCATTCGTACCCCACCTTGGGCTAGTCTGTGCCGCGGGGAAGCCTGGGAACGTGCTTCCACCCCGCGTCCACATGCCCAGGGGGCAGGTCAGTGACTAGAACGGTCGGGACAGTGTCTGGTCACTGCTAGGACGAGACCACGAAGCCCTTCTCCCCTGGGCCACCTGGGGTGAAGGTTCTCTCCAGGGCCCCCCAGACTTTTGATGGGGGACCTGATGGGTACAGCCAGAGTCCCCACAGCCCACGAGGGGCTGAGCGCCATCCCTGGGTCTGGCAAGCAGGGGTGAGGCCGGCCAGGGCCCTTCGTGTAACCACAGGCAGCCGGGAGGCCTCCCGAACAGGACCTGGCCTGAGTGAGTTGGCCTGTGTCCGCAGGAGGAGATCGCAAAGCTGCTGCGGTACGAGTCCTCAGCCCTGCCCGCCGGGCAGCTGACCAGCCTCCCGGACTACGCCAGCCGCATGCAGGCCGGCACCCGCACCATCTACTACCTCTGCGCCCCCAGCCGGCACCTGGCTGAGCACTCGCCCTACTACGAGGCCATGAAGCAGAAAAACATGGAGGTGGGTGAACCCGGGCCGGGGCTAGGAGGGGGTCGCTGGTGTCTCTGCCCCGGAAGGAGGGTGTCTGCTTGGTGGGCAGTGGCTGAATGGGCCCCTGGACACTGGACAGCCAGGCAGTGCGAGGTGACGTCTGGGGGCCCAGAGGCCCAGTCAAGCTGCTGTTAGTTTGTGTGTCGCTGGGAGGGGACATGGGGTTCCTCTGTGGGGTCACTGTTCCTGCTGCTGTGACAGAGCCCGGGCCCCGATTAGGGCTGTCTGGTGAACCCCTTTATCTGTAAGGCTCAGGAGGCCCCAGGGTCTCCGGTGTGGCCTTTCCGGTCGTGGGACCCCGCCCACACCTCTCGCGACCCTCTCCGTTCCCGGCAGACTTCTCGAGGCCTGACGCCGACGTTCTCCCGCTCTTGTAGGTTCTCTTCTGCTACGAGCAGTTCGATGAGCTGACCTTGCTCCACCTTCGCGAGTTTGACAAGAAGAAGCTGATCTCTGTGGAGACGGACATCGTTGTTGACCACTATAAGGAGGAGAAGCTGGAGGATGGGTCCCCAGGTCAGCTGCACTATGTCTGGGCCCAGGTGTGGGCAGGGGCCTGGGGGTGTGGGGAGGCAGGCCCAGGGGTCTTCTTTGCTCCCTTGTGTCTGGGGACCCCACCTGCACAAAAGAAGCTGTCTCGGGGACAGCCCCTGTTCAGATCCTGGGATCTCTCCAGTGCTCTTTCTAGCGTGGCATCCCGGGAGAATTAAAAGGATCCTTTTAAAACCCCTACAAAGTTCTGTGGGTCTCAGGCAACCGCAAGTGTCCTTTTTTAAAGTAGGGTCCACACCCATCATGGGGCTGGGATTTGTGACCCTCAGAGCACAAGTCATGTGCTCTGCTGGCTCACCCAGCCCGGCACCCCCAGAACCCTTTTTAGGGTCCAGTTTTACCTTCTTGCTCTTAAGTGAAGAGCCTTTTGGGAAGCTTGTTTGTGCTGGTGGCTGGCAGGGGCTGGAAGGGGCCGCTTTGAAAGCCGGCACTGGGGCGAGCTTGCTCCCTTCTCCCCTGTAGCTGGTGACCGCCTGCCGGAGAAGGAGACCGAGGACCTGATGGCTTGGATGAGAAATGCGCTGGGGTCGCGTGTCACCAATGTGAAGGTAGGGGCTTTTGAGAGACAGGCCACCTCCATGACCCCACGTCTGCCGGCCAAGCACGTGGCTGGCCTCGTGTGCGTTCTTCCAGTGGCGGGGGGACCCGTGGTCTGGGGTGGAGACGGGAATGTCGCTGCCCCTCTGGCGCATGTACACATGGGGACCGAGGGCCTGCTTGCCTGCGGGAGGAGGTGCACCGGAGGACACAAAGGCCCCTGGGAGCCGCAGGCAGGGCTGGTGCGAGCGTTGTGTGCGGGGAGGGGGCTCAGGCCATCAGGATGTTCTAGACAGAAGTAGGGCTCGGCAGTGACCCCGTGCAGGTGAGAGGTGTAGGTAACCAGGCAGGACGGCCCTGGGGCAGAGAAACCGGGAGCTGGGAGAGATGCAGGAGGAAGGGGGTCCCCATTCAGGAATCTGTCCTGGGAGCTTCCTTCTCAGTGCGGGGTGGCAGGGAGGGTGTCCCCGGAGACCTGGTCAAGACCCTGCAGCCCGAGGCCCGCCTCCAGCTGTGCCCTCACCTGGTGCCCGGCTTGCCTGTAGGTGACTCTTCGGCTGGACACCCACCCCGCCATGGTCACCGTGCTGGAGATGGGGGCCGCCCGGCACTTCCTGCGCATGCAGCAGCTGGCCAGGACCCAGGAGGAGCGCGCCCAGCTCCTGCAGCCCACGCTGGAGATCAACCCCAGGTAGTCTGCCGTGTCTCGGCCCAGGGCACCCACAGCTGGCCCCTGCCGGGGAATCCTGCGCAGATGGGAGTGTGTGCGCGGCTCGCGTCTGACACCAGGGCAGAAGGCTTACGTGCAGTTGGGTGACTCTAAATACATGACTTTTGAGATCCAACTACATTGAGTTTACACTCCTCCCTGGGAGCAGAACCCGCGGTGCTGGCTGCCAGATGCCCTCTTGTCCTGGTGCGGGACTGTCCCTCAGCGGCCCCATGGCCCTCGCGTAGAGCTTTGGAGCTCCTCTCCGTGCTCTGGTCTGACCGTCGTGTGTCCTGGAGGCAGCTCCGGGGGCCAGGCGGTGGAGGCCCCGGGCCTGTGCTGCTGCGCTCGTGTGTCCTTGGCCGTGCGGCAGCCGGTGCCCGGAGGGGCGGCCAGGTGGGCTCGTGCCTGGGGCGGGGGGACAGGCGGGAGTCTGCCTCAGCGCCGCGACTCAGTGTTTCTCCGTGGACTCGTGGGTCGTTCGCATTTGGGGGCTGCTGGGACGGGTTGTCCCAGCAGACAAGACAACCACTCTTGGCCCGTGTGGCCCTCGCACGTGTTCCCCTGAGGCTCAGCCACCCAGGTGGCCGCCGTGGGGTCAGGAGATGCCGCTCCCCACACGCAGCTGGCAAGGGAGCCCTGGGCCCCGTGCTCAACGTCCTTCAGCTTGGCTTTCTGATGACACGCCCAAGGCCATGCTTTTTCCTGTCCCGTCTTGGAGTTTGTTTGTATGCGCTTTCTCAGTTTGCCAGTACTTTTCCTCCACACGAACACCCCGCTCGCCCTGCCCGCTCTCGCCTCTCCTCTCCCTGCTGATCCCCATCAGGTGGCCGCCCGGCACCGGCTTCCCCGCAGGTCTGCGTGCAGGAGCTCCCCCTTACTTCCCTTCCGTGGTATCTTCCCTCCTGTACGTCTGCACGCGGACAAGGCAGCCGGAGAGGTTACGTGCGCGCACACAGACTTTGGCTTTTGGTTGAGATTATACCGGCTCCCAAGTCAGTTTCAATTGAATTGGCATCTCTATGTCCATTCTTTCATTCATGAATGTCGCAGATCTATTTGTTTAGAGTTTTGTTTTTTTTTTTAATAAAGATTTTATCTTACAGGGAGACAGTGAGGGAGGGAACACACGCAGGAAGCATGGGAGAGGGAGAGGCGGGTTCCTGCTGAGCACGGAGCCAGGTTCAGGGCTTAATCCCCACACCCTAGGATCAGGACCGGAGCCAAAGGCAGACCCTTAACACCCAAGCCACGCAGGTGCCGCTGTTTAGGTCTGTCTTAGTATCTTTTGGTAACCGTAGAGTTCTTGCACATTCTTTGTTGTTTGATGTACTTTATTTATTGGATATTTTAAAATCTCATTTTCTTACTTGGAATTATATATAAAGATTTTCTGGGGGGATTCTGTATACAGTAATAATTTTGGAGATTGATTTATTTTAGGGAGAGGGAATACCCGGTGGGAGGTGGGTGCAGAGGGAGAGATCTGCATTGAGCATGGGGCTCAATCCCGTGACCCTGAGGTCATGACCTGAGCCAGAACAAGAGTTGGCTGCTTAACTGACCTAGCCCCGCAGGCATCCCTACAGTAATTTTTTAATGATATGACACCAAGTCACCAAAAATGTTAGAAAATAGCAAAAAGGAAACCTCTCTAGGCTCGGCTCGTCCCCTACCACAGTCACTATAGCCCATTTGGTGTATTTTGGACTCTCGTCTTCCATGGTCGTATGTTTTTATTTTTTATTTTTTTTAAGATTTCGAGAAAGCTCCAGTGAGTGTGGAGCAGGGAAGGGGCAGAGGGAGAGGGCGAGAGAATCTCAAGCAGATTCTGTGCTGCGTGTGGACCCTGCCACAGAGCTCGATTCCAGAACCCCAAGATCGTCACCAAGACCAAGAGTCAGACGCTCAACCCAATGAGCCACCCAGGTGCCCCTGTATGCCTTTTTTTTTTTTTTAAGATTTTATTTATTTATTTATTTGACAGAGAGAGATCACAAGTAGGCAGAGAGGCAGGCAGAGAGAGAGGGGGAAGCAGGCTCCCTGCTGAGCAGAGAGCCTGATGTGGGACTGGATCCCAGGACCCTGAGATCATGACCTGAGCCAAAGGCAGAGGCTTTAACCCACTGAGCCACCCTGCCTTTTTTTTAAATTACTATTTTTTGTTATATTTTTATTCATGTTGGCTTATAATCATAAATTTTGTTTAGACTGCTGGGGAGAGGAAGGTTTCTTTTCCACTTTGTGAGCTAAATGACTAGACAGAGTCAGTGGGTGAGTTTGGAGGTGGCTGACCGCCAGACCCCACGGACTGACCACCTTGTGGGCTCAGAAGTGGGCCCGTGAGGTGGCTGTACCAGCTGCTCATTTCTGTTGTCAGAGACTATTTTTAAATTTCAGTTGCTTTAAAATTGGTAATCTATTCATCTGGTTCAGAAATCTAAAGAACCAAAGGAGTTCCCAGCGACACTGCCCTCGCACCTCTGTCCCCGGCACGGCCAGCAGGAGGGGAGGGGTGTGCGTCCCCTTGGAGTGTTTCTACTGAAGGGGGTGCTGGGTCTCAGGGCAGTGGCCCTGCCCATGTTTACAGGCTCCCAGTGTCCCCGGTGGCAGACACACTTCGATTTCCCCGACGCCTTCAGTTTTACTGAACTTCGCAGTTGTGATCGAGAAGTAGGTTGCTGCGCCGGGCCAGCCCCAGCAACAGTCGGGACCAAAAAGGTGGGGACGGCGTCGGTGATAATGAGGAGACCCAACTTGAGAGGTGGTGTGAGGATCTCCCGAAAACCGTGTTCTCAGGGCTCTTTATTTATAGCACATTTTGGTTAAAGTCTAATCTAAGGAACAACAATTACAAAGACGGATCCTTACTGATGCACATCACGTGTCTTGCTCAGGTGGTTTTTATCAATCATTATCCTATCAGAACTTTCTGCCTCCCCTAAATGCAGGGAGGTGAGCATGTGGTCATGTGGTTATGAGATTTATTTGAGCTAAGCTGGTTACAATGCAGCTACCACACTACTATGATTGTTTTTCTCATTACCTCTATTAATTACCATGTCTTAAAAGGGTCGGGTGAAACTTGAGGCTTGAGGTAAGCAAGCTAAGAGTAGGAGCAGAGAGGTTTAATATAACTGTAAATAGAAGTGTTTTTCAGAACTAATCGGGTGAAAAGGGAGAAGTAGGCAAAGCTGCATGGCTCGATTACCACGACCTTGCCTCACTGCCTCACTTTGAGGAAGGGTCATGGCTTCCGCGCCCTGCAGAGGGAACCCTATGACCGTACCTCTGGTCTGCGGCAGGCTGCATAGGAATAAGGTCAATGTATTTATGTTTTCTCCTGCACAGAAAGAAATGCACTTCTCACGGAGTTCTCGGTCTCTCCTTTTTGAACTGTTATGTTTTAGAAGTCTCTTTGCAATTATAATCTTTTCTTCTAAGTGATTGTATTTCCTTTGATCTGAGGAATCTAGTTAGAAATCCAGGTGTTCTGGGTGATTGGCTGGTTACCCTCCCTTTTGCATGCTTATGCGGTCTATGCTGCACCTAGATGTTGGCTTTTCTTTCTAAAAAGACTTTACTCATTGAGAGAGCATGAGCAGGGGGTGGGGCAGAGGCAGCCTCCCCAATGAGCTCGTGATCCCAGGACCCCAGAATCAGGACCTGAGCTACCAGGTGTCCCAAAATGCTGTCAGTTTTTGGTTTTACTGCTTTAAATAGTTTAATTTAGTATATGTTTATAAAGTCCCAAGATGTTGGCTTTTCACTTTTTCCAGCCACCAACGTATTAAATACATGGATTAATAAGTAGGGTTTCTGGCAACAAGTGTCTTTTTCATATATTAATTTTTGTGCCCTTTTTTTTTTTTTTTAAAGATTTTATTTATTTGACAGAGAGAAACACAGCCAGAGAGGGAGAAGCAGGCTTCCCGCCGAGCAGGGAGCCCGATGCGGGACTCGATCCCGGGTCTCCGGGATCGTGACCTGAGCCGAAGGCAGTCGCTTAACCCACTGAGCCACCCAGGCGTCCCTGTACTTATTTTTTTCAGTAGATCTGGAATTCACATTATGTGCTTTTTCTTCTTATACGTGACCATCCTACTACACTTACACTTTTTTGAAAGTTCAGATAACCCAACCACTCAGAACAGAGGGTCTGGAGCTAATTTCTGGTGTTTTCTGTGCTGTAGACACACGCTGATCAAGAAGCTCAGTCAGCTGAGGGAGAGTGAGCCTGACCTGGCCCAGCTCCTGGTTGATCAGGTGAGTCTTCCTGGGGACAGAGAGCAGAAACACAGCACTTGCTGCCTGGTCTATGAGCCAGCATCGTCCGCTGAAGTGGGACACCTGTTGCCTCTAAAACCCTGTTTTAGTGTTTTGTAAAGATTTTATTTATTTGACAGAGATCACAAGTAGGCAGAGGGAGAGGAGGAAGCAGGCTCCCTGCCGAGCAGAGAGCCCGATGTGGGCCTGGATCCCAGGACCCCGAGCTGAAGGCAGAGGCTTTAACTCACTGAGCCACCGCGGCGCCTTTTTGTAAATATTTTGGGTGTGAGCCCAGGACCCTGAGATGCTTAATGACTGAGGCACCCCTAAAACCCCATTTGGATCAGACTAGTGCTCCTTTCTTCCCTCTGCGGGGCCTTGCCCTCCCACTGATGAGGTTACCCCTGCCTTTCAGATCTATGAGAACGCCATGATCGCCGCGGGGCTCGTCGATGACCTCCGCCCCATGGTGGGCCGCCTGAACCACCTGCTTGTCAAGGCCCTGGAGCGACACTGAGGGCTTCCCGGGAGAAGGCTCCCCGTCTCCCTGCAGGGACTAGGGCTGGAGATGGTGGCGAACGAAGAGGCAGCCTGAGACCAGCCAGGGAGAAAGGACTAGGTGCCACCAGTGACAACACCTGCTGTGAGCTTTATTTACTTAAAAGTATTTGTTAATCTACATGGCAAACTTGTGTCTGGACTGGGAAGGTAGGCAGGGCGCTCGTTACCACAACCGCACACTCACCGTGGAAGCAGAGGGAGGGGCAGCCCTACGTCTAACTCACGCTGCTGAGGGGGAAACCTCTACCCCGGTGCCCGTCCTCACGGCCAGGCGAGCTGTAGAGGGTCGGCCCGGGCCCCGATCATGTCAGACCCTCTTCAACATCACCTCCACTGGGTAGTGGTCGCTGATGGCCTGGGTCTGTGGGGAAAGGCACAGTGAGGATGGGGGTGCACAGGCCACTCTGTGGCTCTCTGAGGTCGATGCAGAAAACAGGTTGCCGGAAGTCCTCAGGGTATAGTGATGACTGTAGTCGCAGCCCCAGGACAGTGAAGGGAAGGACACCTACCAGCTGGGTGCTCAGGCCGTAGGCAGTCTGGAAGTCAAAGGGGGCAGCTGAGTCCGGAACGACAGCCTGCTGGAGTAGTGTTCCTGCCACCACGATCCTGCCACACAGAAGGCGGTCCCTGTCAGCCCCGTGGCTGGCCACTGCGCCCCCCCCCCCCCCCCCGGCACTAGGGTCCAAGACTGCAGCTCTGGAGGGTGACTGACGCAGGTTTTGGGAACCTGCACCTAGGAGTCAAGGCTGCTCCTGGAGGCAACCCCCTCCCCGCCTACCTGTCGTAGGGACAGTGTGTGGCCGTGGCCGTGGTGTCCGCAGTGTCAGGAATCAGCCACTGGAAGGCTGGGCTCGTGCGCAGACGGATGGAGGCCCACTGCGAGGGGGCCACGTAGCTGCAGCCAGCGTTGAAGTCGCCCATGAGCATGATGTCCTAGCAGGAGACAGCAGCCGCTGGGCCTGGGCACACGGCACGCACCCCCGGGGCCCAGGGCCAGGGCCTCACCTCCACGTCCCATTTCCGCCGAACGTCGAGGTAGACGTCATAGAGCGAGTCCATCTCTGCCACGGCGTCCAGCGGGGCCGCGTGCAGGGGAATGATGGCGAACTCCCGGACCGCTGTGGGCATGGTCCCGCTCAGCCCCGGTGGGGTACGGGGGGCACAAGCCCGTCCCAAGGAGGTGTTTTCGAAACTAAATGACTTTAACATCAGCCCAGAGCACTAGGGGTGACCAGGGCTTCCCGGGGACGCCAGGAACAGTTGCGCACCCGTGTGTGGCGAGTGGAACAGGACGACAGCGGGCTCCCGGCTGAAGGTGTCGTTCCCGCAGGGCTCGCAGCCGTCGTCGTACTGGTAGCTGTCCAGCACGGACACCTGGTCAGGCCTGCAGAAGAACCAGGGGGTGAGCCTGGGACTGGGGCCTCCAGTTCCTGCCCCCGGGGCTCTACCTGAACAAGAAGAGGTACTGCTCCTTGTAGCTGTTGCGGCCCAGCGGCTCGCTGACCACGTAATGATAGGTGTCCGGGTCGTCCCTGGGTCGAGGAGATGCACGTGCCGGTCAGAGGGTCCCCCTAGGGAACCGTTATGCCATGGTAGCACCTCCCCCCGCCCCGCCGTCGCATACTGATTGAGTGTGTCCAGCAGTCTCCCCACGGCCGTCAGGTGGCTGTCTCTGACCTCCTGGATGACGGCGATGTCGTAGCGTCTCAGGATCTGCGGACAGGGCCATGATGGCGCTGAGTGGGGCAGCCTAGGTGGACACTGGGGGACTGGGCCCTGCTTGCTGCAGGTCATGGTTGGGCCTGATGCTCTTGCCTGGGACTCTGCTGCCAGCCATGCAATGGCACAGCAGATGGGGGGGTGGCCCTCTTCACCAGGCTGTGGCTGTCCTCAGGACTGACTGCTGGCCTAGTGTTCCCAGGACCTGTTAAGACACCCCCCACCCCCAGGGTTCCTCAGGGACAGACCAGCCCAGACTGACCTGCACGATGTAGTGAGAGAGCGTGGCATTGGACATCTTGGTCTCCCCAAAAGTCCGGATGTTGAAGGCTGCTATCTTCAGGGACAGGGCCAGCCGCAGCAGGCCGGCCAGGGGGAGCAGTGCCCCCATCAGCCTGGCGCCCCTCATCCTGGAGGAGGGATGTTTATGAGTGAGTCTGAAACAGGCCTGTGCCTCGTCCTTCCCCAGAGTCCAACCAGGTGGGGCTGGTGGAGCCCAAGGCTAAGTGATCCTGTTGCTGTGGGCCGTGCTGAGCAGGTCAGGGTGAGACTCACAGCCGTCTCCCCAGCGTCCAGAGAGCCAGACGGCTAAGTGAAGGGCTCTGGGGTGTTCTCACTCCTCCACCCGCAGAAGACAAGCCCCCGGTCCTCTGTTGCTGGGACACTGGCTCATGGCCGCCCCCCCCCCCCCCCCCCAGGCACCCACCCAGCCAGGACTGGCAAAGGCTCCTTCCTGAGTGGCCTCTAGGCCTGGCACCCACTTTCAAGAGGCCCTGTTCACACTCCCCTTGGGGCACCACTCACCTGAAAGTCAACTTCTACAAGGATGATGGGAATTCTTAGAAGAATCAGGAATAGATATTCTCTAATCGGTATCAACACGCTCCTTTCGCTGCTTTAAGGAAAAAAAAAATTTACAAAGGAGAGTGAATTAAAAATCAAGGGTGAGAGACCCATGCAGAGTTGCGGCTGAGTCCCAGCACAGGGAAAGCTCGTTTCCCTGCGGGGTTTTAAAGGTTTAGGCAGCTGTGACCTTTCCCAGTGCATCACTGTGTGGCTTTCCCACGCACCTGGGTGGCTGGTGTGTGCCTAATTCAACAGGCACAGGTTCCTGCTGCTCTAAACAGAGCGCCTGATAATATTTGCATTTGGTTTTAAAAAGTCGAACAAACAGTCCAAGGTGCCTGCGTCCTTCACACATGCTGCTCTCCCAGGGCTGCGCGTGACGGGGGGAGGCCTTGCTGTGCTCCGGTCTGGAGGTGACCTTGGAGCCACAGGGCAAAGCCAACGATCCCCTCTGAGGCGCAGCATCCAGCGGGTTGTGGGGGAACTCTAGGGTGAAGAGGTTTGTGTTCCAGGCACGGGTTGACCCCAGGTGACTGGGTCTCAGCGACACCATCAAGCAGCTGAAGGCTTTGGGCCAGGCCTCCTGGCCCATCATCTCTCTTTTGGAATCCCTGACTGTCCTGTCTGTAGTCATTTTCTGTGTCTACGAAAGCACGTCACTAAAAAGCTAGTGGCTTAACTGGACAGAAATGTATTTTCTAACAGCTACAGAGAGCAGAAATCAAAATGTTTCACGGCCGTGAAACCAGGGAGTTGGCGGGGGCTGCAGCTCACCCCTCTCTGCCCGTCAGCACGCTGCTGTCTCCTGTCCGTTCTCTCCAGAGCCACGGGGTGGGATTTCGCATCCTCCCAGGCCCTCAGGACCTTCCCCCCATCTCGAGAGCCTCAACTTGATCACAGCAGCAAAGTCTATGTCCTGCCACCTAAGTAATGGTCACACATCCCAGGGATGGGACAGGGGTCTCTTCTGGAGCCACTCCAAGCCCCCTGGAAAGGGCTCCCCACGCAAGAACGGAGTGCAGGGCAACCTCGAGGCCACGGTCAGGTTAATGCAGATCCTGATGGAGCATCCCCGAGCAGGAGGCAGCAGAGAGGATGAAAACCAGTCAGCAGGTACACTGACAAGCCCAGGGACCCAGGGTAATGAAAACCTGCTAACAGACGGCTGTGGCCGTCACACTCCTCAGCTCATGTGTCCCTCCTACGCAGTCAGGTGGCCCGGCTCTCCAGCCTCCAGCAGACCCATCACGGCCTGACCAAAGACTGCCTTGTTGCCTCTCCTGTTTTCAGTCTGAGTATGGAAATGCTTCAGAATCCAGATCCCGCAAGCAAGGCTGGTGGTGCTTGCAGCGCCTAGAGCCGCTTCTCCCCTGCACTTTTTCCTAGACACCCCTGCCGGACCTTTCTAGGGAAGCCTGGGAGCAAACCCAGAGGGAGGCCGGCAGCCCCACTCTGACTGAACATGGGATGCTGCCCACAGGCGACACAGGTGTCATTCACGGCGGCTGCCTGGTCCTTCTGGTACTCCGTACATGTGACACGGACACCTGTTGGCACGGCCTTCCTGGGTAAAACACTGCCCTTGTGACCTGCAGAGCCCCCAGGCGCGGTCTGCGCCCTCCCTGCCGGGTCCTGACTACAGCCCCATTGGTACCAAGGACCAGGCACAGTACACGGCTGCCCTCAGAGCTGGGCCGCAGGAGAAGCAACACAGCCCGCGGAAGAGCTTTGTCCGGGAGCCAGAAGTCTGGGGCCTCCACCAGGCTCACCAGCTGCATCCCCAACCATTTGTTTTTTTAGAAAAGATCCGTTCATTTGAGGGCAGGCACAGGAGCAGGGGGAAGGGACAGAGGGAGAGGGAGAAGTAGACGCCCCATTGAGCAGGGAGCCCAATGCAGGACCCGATCCCAGGACCCCAGGATCATGACCTGAGCCGAAGGGTAACAGACTGAGCCATCCAGGTGCCCCTCATCTTAGCTCATTTGAGCCTCATTTTCTTCATCTATACAATGGGGATAAAACTGTCAGTGCCCTCCTTATGTTTAAGTATCAAATGATAACATTCCATGGAAGACACATTTCATATCTCCTTAAAAATTCATATTACCCAAGGGGCGCCTGGGTGGCTCAGTTGGTTAAGCGACTGCCTTCAGCTCAGGTCATGATCCTGGAGACCCGGGATCGAGCCCCACATCAGGCTCCCTGCTCGGCGGGAAGCCTGCTTCTCCCTCTCTCCCTCCCTCTGCTTGTGTTCCCTCTCTGGCTGTGTTTCTCTCTGTCAAATAAATAAAATCTTTAAAAAAAAAAAAAAAAAACAGTAACCTTCTCAAATGGTCTGTTATTTCCACCGCGCTCACCTGTTCCTCCTGGACTTGTGTACCAGCCAGCTCTTGTCCTGGAACGAGCAATCCTGAACTCAGCGGACAACAGGTCCATTTCTTCCTCGCGCTCAGGCCTGCAGCTCCCCAAGGCCCCGCTCCTGTAAATGAGGGAAGCTGTCTTGTCATTCTGGCTTCAGCTCAAATGACACTCCTTAAGGGAGGCCATCCTCTCCTTACCACCAACGTGGTCCCAGTATCCTCTTTGTTCTGACTGTTAGCACTTGCTTTCTTTGTTCTTCGATGTGGTCGCTCTTCCTTGTTTACCCGTGTTTAAGGCCAGCCTCTGGACTGGAGCAGACCCCTCGAGAGACCTCATCCAACCACTCCATCGAACTTCCATGTGCCTAAACCAGTGCCTGGAACACAGAAGGCCCTCCACTGACAAATGTGTGAGGCAGTGGGGCTACATGCTCACTTCCTGCTCCCTGCCTCCCTCAGCACCCTCCTGGCTGAGTAAGAGGACATCTACTCCGCAGGGACCCTCCAGAGAACCCAGCATGGCCTCCTGTCTTGAAGCACAGGGTACACACAATGCCTCTGGGCTCTTGGTTTGAGCTGACAGCCTCCCAGGAGCCATGGCCTCACGGCCTCACGGCCTCACAGGCCTGCCTCCCCCCAGCCAGACTCAACCTATACTCCTCCTCTCCCCTTGGGAAGGGTGCTGTCCCCCAGAGCAATTTAGAAGACAACAGGCTTCCGTCCTTGCCTTCAGGGAAAGGCTAATGTCTGCCATAAGTTGCTTTAATCCATCTCGAGCAACCTGTGCAGGTCAACACACTGGCCTTGGCCCATGACCCCGCCTGACCGCACCATCCCTCATGAATTTATGTCTGCTCATTACACAGAAACAACCCAGGCGGACGACTTCTCAGAGCCACCTGCGTCTTAGCTGTGACCCCAAGCAGCGTCAGGCACGTTCCGCAGCAGCCCCGGCCCCCACGTGCCCCCCCCACACCCGTGGAATGGGTGGCACTCAGGACTCGCGACAGGAGGCCTGAGCAGTGTGTGCACGCCCCGGCAAACCAGATGGTCCTCCGTTTCCCCAAGCCCAGGAGTCCCTGCTGCCACGGTCTGCACTCCGCATTCGGGGGAGAAGCCAACAAGACAACTGTGTTAAAAGGCAGCTTCTAAGGTGTACGTTGAGGGGTTAGCATACGTTTGGCCCAAGACCATAAATACAAGCACGCTTGTGTTCCTGATGATTAATCTGAGGCCCCCAAAGATTTCATTAGCACCACAAAACTCTGACAGGACTCCCACCATGCCAGGAGCATTTCCAACAAAGCTGCACTGAAACCCATTCTCCAAGTTCTGAAGACCGTCCAGTCTCCAAGCACAAAGAACCGTCTTTGGCAGGAACCTCCCCTACCCCCCGCCCGAGGCCAGGGACCTGCGGAGACGAGGACAAGGACACTCACGGGGTAGCGTGGGCTGGGGGCGGCGTGTCTGCGGGGTGTCTGCGACTGATCTACCTTCCAGCCACTAATCCTTTCTTCGCTGCCTCTAACCTACTGTTACATCTGCTTACCGACCTTTAAATTTCAGTCCTACTTTCCTGCTTCTCAGGTAATGAGTTGTGTGTGGAGGTGCTCATCCTCGGCTTTACTGCGTCAGGCAGTGAACTGTGACGGCGCCAGCACCGCGTGTGGCAGGTCAGCCACCTGAGTCAGTGTCGCGTGTGGCGTGTGACAGGGTAGCGGACAGCCCAGCAAGCTGGTGTGGCCAGCACAGGCTGCGCGGACGTCGCTGAGCTGTGCGTGGCCCCTACGGAGGGATGCCAACCAAGGAGCGACAGCCAGAAACAACGCAGACCATGTCCCTCTGCCCGACCGAGAGTCTCGGGCTGGAGACCTCTGTGTCTGGGATCTCCTCACCAGCCCAGTCCCACGACGAGGATGGCAGCAGGACAAAGCCGTTCTACATCCTAGAAGCTCATTCTGCAGCTTCTCAGGGAACGAGATCACGTGTCCTCAGCTGAGGTCTGCCGCCTCACTCTTGGAGAAGGAGCCTTGGGGCTTAATGCCAGCTCCAGGCCTGCCTCCTCTATGGGGACTCGGGCCAGATGGGCAGTGTCGGTTTTTCATAAGAAATGCAAGTAACTGCTGTGTTTCAACCATGTTCCCCAAACAGGCTCCTGCCGCAGGGCCTTTGCAATGTCCTTCTACCTGAGTGTTTTGCCTCCAGATGGGCACACAGCTTGACCCTGGTCCTTCACTCAAGCCCCTTCCCAGATGTCACCCCCCGGAGCACATTCTGTCCCTGTATCCTTATTGTCTTACCAGCAATCACATCTAACAAGGTACTTCCTGTCTCACTGGATGCGGCCCAGTGACAGTCGGGGCTAATGTATCAGCACCTGAACAAGCCCTGACCCCTCACGGGGCCTCCCCACGTACTTGCTGAATGAAAGGCTAAACACCAGAGAGGGGCCTTCTTGACAGAACAATGGCTTTTAGATGCTCTCCACCCTCCAGCTGCTCTGGCTGTCCCCATCTAAGCGTGAGCATCTCACCCAGGACTGAGAGCCTAACCCAGTCCTGAGGAATGAGTGAAGGGATAGGCTTCTGCCACCAGGCCAGGCTCTCAGCCTCCACACCCCAAATCCTTGTAGGATGGTGACGCATAACCAAGAGTGGTAAGGGAGCCCCCAAGTTACAGCTCCTACTGCGAGGGGAAGGCTCCTGCAGGCTCGGGAGCTGTCAGAGTGGCACCTGGGAAAAGCAGAGCCAGAAGGCGGAGTCGGGACCAGCCCACCCTGTCACGGACATCCCAGGCGGAGGTGAGGACTGTCAGACAACAGACCCCAGAAAGTAGCTGGTGTGGGCCTATCTCTGTGGAGAGGAGGGCTGCCCATACCTGAGCCCACAAGGACGCTCACGAGACCGGGGGGTCCCAGGAGCCGACCCCCTTCCTTCGGTGCAGCCCCACAACACGGTGGCCACTGTCTTTCTAACTCCGCCCAGTCCTCCCTGGATGGGCCAGTGGAAGGGCTGATCCCATGTCTTCCCTACCTCCCCGGTCACTGTGTCCACTAGTCCCCAGCCTCCATTCACCCATTCTCGGAGCGTCTCCAGACCTCGGACGATCGGACATCGAGGTAATGTGGCTCTGCTAGTGTGGAGGCCACCACAGTCCCCGAGCTCCCGTGGTGTTTCCCACCCCCAGGAATCTTCGGGCTGGAATGTTCCACTAACAGAACTCTTCCCTGGGGGGTAGGAATGCATGGGTGAGAGCCTACGGGGCTCAGCCCCATGAAAAGGCTCGCACCAAACCTTTCTCCCTGAGTGCCTCAGCCTTCCCCCTTAACCGGCCCCCACGACAGGCACCTCCTCAGGCCTGCCACAAATGCAGGATGACGCACTTGTCCTGCCCCAGACCCCCACCGAGCCACGGGGCTCCCCGGAGGGCCTGCCTGTCCTGGACTCGTCGCCCCCGGGGAAGGCAGAACCCTGGCTGTGGGCACGGGAAGGCACTGCCGGGTGGAGAACAGGCAAGGCAGGTGCAGAGGCCTCTGCCCACTCAGGAACTGCAGGCTCTGGACTCTGGGGAGCAGCACCGCTTCTCACCCCACTTCTGTGCCGCTGCAGAAAACACGTCCGCTCACCTTGCGAGGCTGGCTTTGCAGGCTCATTTCTTGCTGCCAGCCAGGGCCCAGTGCCCCCCCGAGTGGAGTGCAGCAGAGCAGGACTGGCCACCAGCTGCGGCCATGGACAGGGCCTCGGGCAGAAGCAGAGGTGGCCCCACGAGGCCAGGGAGGAGTCCAGGCCAAGGCTGGAGTGCGGAGAGGAGGGGGCCATGTCGGTCCGGTGCCCCGTCGTCTGAAGGCCGCTGGGGTCATAGTCGGCCACGGAAGCAGGGCAGGGCCGCTGCCCGTGCAAGCTCATGGGGATGAGCTCCTTTCTTCACGTAAAGGTGAGCCTGCTGTAGGGCCAACCCCAGGCTGGACCACGTCACTGTCTTCCGGTCTGCACCATCTTCCTGTTCCCATCTGTGTGACTGCTTAATAAAAGAAAAAAAAGGTGTGTTAACAGTGTCACTTGGCTTAGCCAGAGAACCCCATCTGTTCTGAATTTCACTAAGCTCCTGACAAGACTGTTTCATGTGTCTGGTTATGTTCTCATTCATTCATTCATTCAACTCAAGATGCAGTAACAGGGCCCCTGGAACCCAGGAACATGGGACAAGAGATGATGTGATGCGTCCCCTGTCACCAGAGGGTGGCCATCGCAGCAAAAAAGGAAACCAACAACCAGAGCCCTGTGACCGCACTCGCCACGGCCATGGTGGCGGCAGGTACAGTGCGGAGGGGAGACTCGGACACTGCTGGCGGAGGGCAAGGGGAACATGGGGCAGAGTGCTGGGGAGGAGGGCCTGCACAGCCAACAGAGCTCTGGGAGACGCAGGGGCCCCCTTGACGCTTTGGCTGACGAGGAATCCAAGCCCAGGGCAGGAATCCCTGCAAGGGAGCAGATGGAACGATCCCCAGAGCTCACACAGGGAAGGCCCTGCTTTATTTCCCCACAAGCACCACGATGAAGCCTACTCCTTCACAGCGTAACACATCAGGCGAACCCTCAGAGGGCCGTCACTCCTGATGATGGACTAAATTAGCTGCAGGCCGAAGGCGGCTCTGGCCCCGCCCTAGCACTGCTCAGAAGCACGCCCCTAAGGCATCAGCTGCGGCCAAGGAACGTGACTGTGTGCCAGACCAACATTCACACTGTTTGAAGGAATAAAACAAAACCCAGCAAGCAACAATACAGATTCACAATGTCCAGGATTTGGTAAGGAAATGGCCAGGTCTACCAGAGCCCAGCCAGGAGACAGAAACCCCATGGTATTTCGAACAAGGGAAGCTTAGTACAATGAATTATTAACGACTTATAAGGAATTAATGGAAAGGAAACAAAAGAAACTCTATAGAATACCCTAGGGTGAAGGGAGGCACCCAAGGGAAGGAGTCACACCTGGCAGGTGGGTGTCACAGCTCCCCGGACGGTGGAAGTTTACTGGGCTACCCCAGGCCACAGCTGGAGATGACAACCACCTGTGTGGGTGCCGACAAAATGAGCTGGGGAGCTGTGGGCAAAAGTGCTGATGAACTCACCAGAAAGCTGCCAGGAGGCAGCCAGGGCCCCAGGGAGCCTGCCAGGCAGGGCCTGCCCCTTCCCGACATACAGAGACCTTCAGGGCTGGCACGGCAGGGCTGCTGCTGAATCTGCAGCCAGGAAACTCCCTGAAAGGGCGCCACAGAAGCTTACTGCAGTGAGCCCCCCGCATCCTGTCTGCCATCCTGGGTCAGAACAGAAATAAGCAGAACACATGGAACCGGGGAGAGAGGCTCCTTCTCCAGTAAATGCAATGACAAGGGTTAGCATCAGGCTAGCCGGCAGGGGAGACCCATTCCAGCATCCAAGCAAGCAATGAGGCATGAACTGCTAACTGCTCTACCAGGCATGTGAAGAAGAGGGAAAGATGACCTCTAACGGTAAGAAAGACCAACCATTAGAAACTGACCTAGCGGGGCGCCTGGGTGGCTCAGTTGGTTAAGCGACTGCCTTCGGCTTAGGTCATGATCCCGGAGATCCCGGATCGAGCCCCGCATCGGGCTGCCTGCTCGGCGGGAAGCCTGCTTCTCCCTCTCTCACTCCCCCTGCTTGTGTTCCCTCTCTAGCTGTGTTTCTCTCTGTCAAATAAATAAATAAAATATTAAAAAAAAAAAAAAAAAAAAAA
>PITA01000614.1:0-13148 GCA_004023965.1 Spilogale gracilis
TATTTGTGTATTTGAGAGAGAGAAAGAGCACATGCACAGACATGCATGAGCAGGAGAGGAGCAGAGGGGGAGAATCTCAAGCAGACTCCCCACTGCCTGGGGAGCCCAGTGTGAGACTGGATCTCACAACTGATGAGATCATGACCTGAGTGAAAATCAAGGGTCAGACACTCATCAACTGGCTCAGCCAGCCAGGTGTCCCTAATCTCTAACTTTTCACTATAGCCTGCTTAAGACAGGAAGAACACCATCCAGGCCTATTCTAGTCTTGGCTATCAAAAGGTATCAAATCAAGGTAAGCCCTATGTAAAATAAGTCAGTCTTTTAAAAAACTGTGTACTTCTTGCTTTTCCATATATTTCACTTTGCGTGCCCTCTGAATCCCAGGCCTGCTTTGCTAGGTCTGGTGCTTTCCTGCTACTTACATGGTAGCCGCAGGAGTACAACCACTGGGCTACAAGCTTTCCTCTTCCTGCAAATCCCTAATCTCAAACACTTTCTGATGGACAATATTGAGCTGTTAGTGTTCTCAAGTGGTTAATTTGATAAATGGTAGACTAAAAACACCCTCAGGGCCTCTACTCCATCTCCAAGAGTCTTAATTGTAGCTTTTTAAGATAACCATCCACTTTCGTGTGTCACCCAGAGGAATGAGAAAGGAGGTTAAAATTCTAGACAAGGTAAGAGGTGAAGGCAAATAACAGGTTGAGAGAGATGCTTTTGATGAGTAGCTTGTTGAGTAGCTCAAATTCTTCTTGAGTATGTGGCCAACAACTTCCACAGAAAAACCTATTTCCAGAACTTGACAAAGAATCAACTTGAACATGTCCTCTGGGGGAAAAATAAAATTATTCACCTGATGGTTTTGATTTTTATGGTAATTTCTAAACATCTATATTACCAATTGTTCTCCCCTCATTTCTTCAGCCATTTTCCCACCTGAATGCTCTCTTTGTCTCTTCCCACGCCCATTTCAGTGATATTTTTTCTACACAGTCTACGCAGCCAGAAACTGTTCTCCCTCTGCACCATTTGTATTTTCTTCTTTCACATATATGCCCTTCATTTATGAAAATCCTTCTTTTTTTAAAAAATATTTTATTTATTTGACAGAGAGAGATCACAAGTAGGCAGAGAGGCAGGCAGAGAGAGAGGAGGAAGCAGGCTCCCTCCTGAGGAGAGAGCCCAATGTGGGCCTTGATCCCAGGACCCTGAGATCATGACCTGAGCGAAGGCAGAGGCTTTAACCCACTGAGCCACCCAGGCGCCCTATAAAAATCCTTCTTTTGAAATCTATTACTTATATACTGGACATACCAGATCTGAAGTTTTCCTCTCAGGAATGAAGTAAAGAGAAAAACAGGAGAAATAAAGATGAAAGAAGCAGTGGGTCTGTTTCTCATCTTCCTCTATGGGGCTACGGGAAAGATGGGAACCAGGCCCTCCCTTGCTATGAAAAACCTACTAGTCTTCTCTCATCCTCCTTGATAGAATGGAACCTTAATTATCTGTCTCAAGTCATTAGGCCGTTAGAGAAATAGTTTGCTTTTTATTTATGCTCTACTTTATTAATATTAACATTACTAATGTTGATCACAATAACAAAAAAACAATGAAATTACCTGTATTCCTTGTCATTTACCTTCTTTAATCTGCTCTTCATTTTTTTGTTATTAAAACAGCATAGTATAAAATATCAACAACATATTAAAATAATAAGAAAACTATTGCCTCTTTTAGTGAGGCATGCCATGAATATTTTAACATAGTAGAAAGAAATATAAGAGTATCTAAGAAAATTATTTATTACAATATAACTTTTCACATAAACCAAAATTAAATGTATAATTTCAACTTTTTTGAATAAAGCAAAACCACTTGGAGGTTTAAATTATAAAATGTGTGTGGTGTGACTGTGAGGTTTATATCTCAGCTTTTCTAAAAAGCATAAAAGATGCAACTGCATTTTTACCACAGTGACATTACAATCACTTGGTCTGCTGAAATTACAATCAAGAAAACCCTTCTGTCTTTGTCTGTAAATGAGTCCTCTATTTACAGAGCAGTATATTTCTTCAAGCTGTTAAGGATGGGCTCATTACTAAAGAGATTTGGGTTACTATATAGTGCGGCTTAGTCTGTGCAATAATGAGGGCACAAGGGAAATTTCAAAACACATTCAGTCTTAAATAGACAATGTGAATTTAGCTGGGAAGAGGCACAGACCGCAAACATCAAAAGACAAAAGCTAGTACTGTATTCAAATAGCACAGTGGTCAAAGGTAGTAGAAAATGAATAATGGACACAAATGTGAACAAATAAAACCCAGAGTGCCAAAACAGTACTCAAAATTCTCTATTTAATTAAGAATGGTGTCAAACAAAAAGATAGGAAATCGCTTGGTTTTTTAGAAAAATACTGATGATAAAATACAATTATAGTGGAGAAATCACACAAGCACAATTCCAACTAATAGCGTTATTTTTGTTTAAAAAAAAGATTTTATTTTCAAGTAATCTCTACACTCAACATGGGGCTCAAATTTTTTTAAAGATTTTAATTAATTTATTTATTAATCTATTTATTTGATAGAAAGAGATCACAAGTAGGCAGAGAGAGAGGAGGAAACAGGCTCCCTGCTGAGCAGAGCGCCCAATACGGACCTCAATCCCAGGACCCTGAGATCATGACATGAGCCGAAGGCAGTGGCTTTAATCCACTGAGCCACCCAGGCACCTTGGGCTTGAATTTACAACCCCAAGATCAAGAGTCATATGCTCTACCGACTGAGCCAACCAGGTACCCCTAATAATAGCATTTTCTGACAAATAAACTTAAAGGTCTACCTTATGTTTTGTGCCATTTCAATAACAGTCCTCAGCACTTGATTAATTCCTGGCAATGATAACTACATTGAATACATATTTTCTCATTTAATCAACCCAGAGACCCTTTCAAGACAGACATTTTGCATGAGGATACTGAGGTTTGGTGAGGTTAAATAATGTACTAGACCTTACGAGGTGAAACTGGGACTCAAAGCCAGGCCTTATCAGATGCCACGGCACTTGCCCTTCACCAAGACCCTGTGCTGCCTTGCCCTGAATGCAGGCAGCTTATAGGCCCTAAGAAGGGCACAAGCTTTCTTCTTTCAAACAGATGTGTGCAGGACTTTGTGAGCTCACTAGTAAAAAACTAAACCAAAGCAAAAGTATATAGCACTAAGGTTTAAAAAAAAAAGCTCAACAAAGCCAGTGGATTCCACAGTCTGACCTTTGTCTGGTTTCTTTGGTGATGAAATATGGTTGAACTTGTGAGCCTCTTGGAAAAAATGGAGGCATTCAAGGGACAAGATATGCAAAACATGATAATCCTTAGACTGTTGTTCTTATGAAGTATAGCTATCTCAGACAGCAACATTAGTCATGACTTAAAAATTCTTTTTAAAATATATCACTAAGTCCATTTAAAGTTCCAAAATATGTTACTCAGCACAGAAATAGAGTAACAGTTGTTATAACCAAATTCAGGGCTCCCCTCAGATATCTTTTATTGACATTGTGGTGGTACATAGGAAGATTAAAGCCTTTGAATAAAGTGCTGCATTCTCAACCTAGAGGATTTGGCGGGAAATAATGCATGTTTTAGTATCTATTATTAAATTCAAATTGATATTTCAAACAAGTGGCTTTCTAGTTAATGAATATGTTTAGAGATAATTTAGTTCTTGCTTAATGTCTTGTTTGTACGCTATTCTAGAATTTATTATAATCCTGCAGTTGTTTGCTTCTATATCACTCCCTCACTAAACTGTGAGCCTTTGGGGTTCAGGAACTATGTATGTGTGATCCCTCTTTGTATAGCTTTGGCCTAGATAATGCCTACTAACTAGTAGACACTTACAGTTTTACTTTTTGGAATATATACAAAGAACACTGTTTCTCAACCTCAGTTCTATAGACATTTTGGGCCAAACAATTGGGGCGCGGGGGGGGGTGTTGCTGTGCTATATGTAGGTTGTAGGTATATAACAAATCTCTGACATTTACCCACTAGATGCTAGTAGTTACTACCCACTCCATCCAAAAATCCCTCCAGACATTGTCAAATGTTTCTTGGGGGGGCAAAACCAGTTGCAAACCATTGACAGAGAAGGATGCATACACACACAGATAAAAACAATGCTTCTAATTTATTAATTTATTTTTCCAAATTTCTTTAAATAGGTAACAAGTACATGGAGTACAAAAAACAAAAGTACAAAAGACTATACAGTAAGGGGCACCTGGGTGGCTCCGTTGGTTAAGCAACTGACTGCTGATTTTGGTTCAGGTCATGATCTCAGGGTCACAGGATTAAACCCTGCATGGGGTTCCATGCTCAGCAGGAAGTCGCTCAAGATTCTCTCCTCCTCCTGTATCCCCCCCCAACTCTCTCTCTAAAAATTAATAAATAAATCTTTAAAAAACAAAAATAAATATATAGTAAAAGGTAAATTTCTCTCCCTCCCTTGTCTCTCCAGGTTTCTTGTATTTGTATCTTATTTTAGACCTGAGATGTTAAACACAGATGCCACTGGTATACCTGGGGCTATTATGCACTTGAGGTGTAGTTCGTTCTGAGATGGGCTACATATAAAATACACAATGAATTTTGAATATTTAAATTAAAAAACAATATAAAATATATTAATAACTGTTTCACATTTACATGAAAGAATATTTTTGTTAATATTTTTGATATGTTGGATAAAATAAAGTATACGATTAAAATTAATTCCACTTTTATTTTTTATTTACTTTTCAAGAATTTATGTATTTGTTGGAGAGAGAGAGAGCACAAGCACGGGGAGCGGCAGCCAGAGGGAGAAGCAGGCTCCCTGCAGAGCAAGGAGCCAGATGCAGGGCTCAATTCCAGGACCTTGGTATCACAACCTGAGCTGAAGGCAGATACTTAACTGACTGAGCCACCAAGGCATCCCTAATCTCACTTTTAAAAAACAATTTTACTATGGCTACTAAGAAATTTAAAGTTACGCATGTGACTCACACTATAGTTCTATTATAAAGCACACTTTTGGAGAAATTTTCTTTGGGGTAATAAACATATAAATATGTGTATTTAATGTTGCTAAACTTAATACTTATATATATATTGTTTTATTTTTATACTTAGCATAAAATAACATATGATACTTAGTAGATACCTAATAGATGTTTATTGATTGAGTTAGTAAGTAATTGATTATAGGTATACTTATATAAAGTCATTCATACCAATCCATATGCATATATAGTTTTTTTTACATAGGACTTTCACATATTTTTATTTGGTCATCATACCTTGAATATAGATATTTTATTATCACCCTCATTTACTTCATGTGTAAACTGGGTATGACAACATTTTTGTGAAGATTAAATATACTTATATAAAAAGAACTTAGAATAGTACTATCAGATTACAAGAAGTATATATCATCACCCTCTCTTCTTTGTTATCATTGCTGTTTTTGTGTTAACAGCTTTTTTAAAAATGAGGACACCAAATTTCAGAGAGAATAATTCCTCTATGTTACACATTAGTGACATAGCTGGTCAAAATTGGAATTTCATGCTTTCACTTAGAAATTCCTATATTCATCTCTATCTTATGCAGCCTCACTATGTTCTTTAAAAACACAGAAAACACAGTTCCCAGATCTGGTTTTTAAATTCCATTGTTAAATGGTCACCAGATACCCAAAATGGCAGTTGTGAGGCTAACTAGGACTCTGACCCTAGGTGAGCCCAACAATATAAACATTTCCCAGAACTCGGAGTTGGAAAGCACCCAACCAGCCCTGACAGATTACAAAGGAATAATAAATCACCCCCCTGCACTATCCTGCATAACCAGCTACTCTTGCTTCTGCAAAAAAATAAGCTTACTACTGTCGCTTTGCTATTGAATGGAGACGAGTCCACCTGGATATGTTCTATTCCTTTAGAGACATACCCACCTGGATATGTCTTGTTTCTTTGGAGACATACCCAGCAGGGTTTGTTTTATTTCTTTGGAAACATGCCCACCAGGGAGGTCTCGTCTCTTTAAAAACCCAGACCGCCCTAGGGTTGGGGCCCTCACAGAGACTGGACTCTAGCGAGTGGTGAGTGGTCGCTGCCCAGCTATAATAAACCTCTCGTTATTTAACCCTTAATGGTGTCGGCAGTGATTCACTACACGTGCCCTATAACACCATTCTCCTACAAAAGGGACCAGGCTCCTTGGAAAACTAACTATTTCCAGGTCTGGATCAGTAAAGTACAAACCTGAAATACTTTGATATTCCAGACAATAAATAAATGCTTAAAAATTGAGGGCATATGGGAGTTTTATGTACACTTTTGAAACTTTAAGATAAATTGTCTGTAATTCCAATTATTTCAAAATATTAAAAAAATTCACAAATATTTAGAATGTCAGAACATGTATCTATGTAATTTAGGGGTTAAAGAAGTATAACCAGAGGGTGCTTGTCTGGCTCAGTCAGTAAAGCACGCCAACTCTTGATCTCAAGGTTGTAAGTTTAAGCCCCACACTGGGGGTAGAGAGTAATTAAACATTTTTAAAAAGTAATTTTAAAATATTAAAAAAAAGTATTTCTACAATGCAAGTTGATATTTATGACTGAGTGAAAATGAATTTATTTATCCGAATTTGTGGGATACTGCTATGATGGCAATTGGAAGGAATTATAAAACTTTGAATACATATATTAGAAAGTAACATAAATATAATGGGACAAAGTGATATCATATGCTTCCTAATGTAATGTATTTGAGGGAGACATATCGTCCTTTCAATACTTTTATCAAAAATATTGGTTGCCTGGGTGGCTCAGTCATTAAGTGTCTGCCTTTGGCTCAGGTCATGATCCCAGGGTCCTGGAATCAAGCCCCACATCAGTCTCCCTGCTTTGCGAGAAGCCTGCTTCTCCCTCTCTCACTCCCCCTGCTTGTGTTCCCTCTCTCTCTGTGTTTCTCTCTGTCAAATAAATAAATAAAATCTTTAAAAGTATATATATTTCAAATGACTCTAATCACAAGGAAATAATCAGACAAACTGAAATTGTGACATTCTACAAAACATCTGGCTTGAATGCTTCAAAAATCTCAGTCATGAAAATCAAAGAGAATACCAGAACACTGCTAGAGGAAAAGAGGCTAGAGAAGCCCATTATTTAAATGTGATGCCTAATACTGGTTTGGGTACTGTATTAAAAAAAAAAAAAAAAAAGCTGTAAATGTTAGTATTTAGACAACTGGGAAAATTTGCAAATAATCATATTACTATATAGAATTAAATTTCTCAATTGTGATAAGGGTATAATGTTTGTGTAGAAGAATATTTTGCTCTTTGGGGGTGATGCATCATGATATCAGATAGACGTATGACAGATAAAACAAAAGTTGGATTAGAGGATGAGCACTCTGATAATTGGGTGTTCATCATTTATTTTTTTATTCTCTCTAGAGGTTTGAAATTTAAGAAATATTTGCTAAGCACTATGTGCTGGGAATACAAAGATAAATAAGGCTCTCTTGCCCAGAAAAATCCTCACTTTGCGGAAAAGATGGCATAACAGAATTGTTGTAGTATATGCTGTAGTATATATGTGAATATAGATGTAAAAAATTATGCAGTAAATAGGGAGGGAATTTAGCTATTAAAAATTATTACCGGGATACCTAGGTGGCTCAATTGGTTAAGCATCTACCTTCCGCTCAGGTCATGATCTCAGGGTTCTGCGATCGAGCCCCACATCAAGCTCCTTGCTCAGCAAGGAGTCTGCTTCTCCCTCTCCCTTTACCCCCCCCCCACTGCTGGTGTTCGCTTGCTCTAATAAAGAAATAAAATCTTTTAAAAAATTACTATCATTATAGGAAATATAAAAAATAAAGAAAAACTGAGAAAATTAAAATTCTTATATTCCATGGTCCACAGAAAATTATTTTTTATTTGTAAAAATATGAAATTATAGTTCTTTACATGATTTTTCAACCTCTGAAAAGATTTTTTTTTGATTTAATAAAGTTTTATTTTCCAAAATGTACAGTTGGTGGGATCTGTTCATGTATCTCCACCAGTAGCTGGGGCATCTCCACCCTTGGTGTTTCTGGTGTAAATTACTTGAGCTTTGAAACGAGTTTAATAAGTCCTTTACTACGGAGTTCCTGAAGGGCTGCCCTGGCTCTGAAAAGAAATTTTAATGTAAAATGCATTTCAGAGGAAATATTTTATTATACTAAAAATAATCTACCTTATTGACTATCCTTCTTCCTCTAATCTTCCTCCAAATTTCTCTACTGTAGATTCTATCCCTCTAAATGAAAATGTCTATGGATATTTATATAAGTATATCTGAAAGATAAATCACCCAAGAGACTTAACAATTAAATATAATTTCACCTATCATGTTGGGGAAAAAAATACAATGTTGTTTGTTTCATAATATCAAGCACAATGGATGGTATAGAGGAAGTCTTTCACAAACGTTTCACAGTAGAGGATGTGTTGCAGTTTCTTTTTAAAAATTTTTTTTAAAAGATTATATTTACTTATTTCTTTGAGAGAGAGAGAGAGATAGCACACATGCATGAGCAGGGGGAAGAGGCAGAGGGAGAAGCAGACTCCCTGCTGAGCAAAGAGCCCAATATGGGACTCGAATCATGACCTGAGCCAAAGGCAGATGCTTAACTGACTGAGCCAGTCAAGCGCCTCTGCGCTGCAGTTTCAATGGGGATTATAAGTGAATTAAATGGTCTCAATACAGAGAAGAGAAAAAAGGTAATTAGAAAGATGCTAAACATAGATAATAAAAAACATTAAAGAGAGGAAATTTACTCTTATAACCATTTATGGGGAATATCAATTGGTAGAATTTTCTTGTAGGACAATAGAGCAATACCTGTTAAAATTTTAAATGTGCAAGGGGCAGAGGAGGATGATAAAAAGAAAAAAATCTTAAATGTACAACATACAGGTGGCAAAGAGACACATGAAAAGAAGCTCAACACCACTAACCATTAAGGAAATACAAATCAAAGCTGCAATGAGGTATCACTTCACACCTGTCAGAATGGCTAGCATCAGAAAGACAAGAAATAACAATTGTTGGCCAGGAAGGGGAGAGAAAGGAACCCTTATGCATTCTTGGTGGGAAAGCAAATCATTGCAGCCACTGTATGGAGTTTCCTCAAAAATTAAAAATAGAAATATCATTGATTTAGTAATTCCACCACTGGGTATTTACTCAAAGAATATGAAAACACTAATTTGAAAAAATATGTGCATCCCTATGTTTCTTGTAGCATTACTTACAATAGCCAAGATATAGAAGCAACCAAGTGTCCCTAGATAGATGAATGGAGATACAAACACACACACAAAGTATATAACTCATTAATTAATTAATTTGTCAGACACATACAGGGGTGGGGGGAGCACAAGCAGTGGGAGTGGCAGGCAGAGGGAGAAGCAGCCTCCTTGCCAAACAAGGAGCTGGATGTGGGACTTCATTCCAGGACCCTGGGATCATGACCTGAGCTAAAGGCGGATGCTCAACTGACTAAGCCATCCAGGCATCCCTAAAACATACTTTCTTATTCTTACAGTTTTTGGAACATGCATAGGGAATGGAAGGAAGGAAGGAAAGAAGGAAAAAAGGAAGGAAGGAAGGAAGGAAGGAAGGAAGGAAGGAAGGAAGGAAGGAAGGAAGGAAGGAAAGAAGGAAGGCAAGGAGGGAGGGAGGGAGGGAGGAAGGAAGGAGAAAGAAAAACACAGGGAATTTTTAATTGTTCTAGGGAGACAGAGAATAACATGGATAATGAAAACATTAAGGTCCACTGATTTACACACAAGCTTTAATCCCCTCACTCATTAAAGGTTTTATTAAGTCTTCTAAGTAACAGCAAAATGATGGACAATGTGATCCTCTGCTTACCATCCCCAAACCACTCTTGGCATACATGCTGATGATTAGTGAAATGGCTGAACAGCCAGCAAAAGTGAGATAGAGTAGAAACAAAATGCTTGTATAATTCCCAAACAGGATAATTAGCCACTAAATAATTAAAGTTTGACTATGTAATAGATATAAATTATGTCTAACAAATCCCTTCCGCCCAGCCCTTTCACTATAACATGCAAAACGCATTGTACAGAGCAAGTCTTCCCACAAATGTTTCACAGTTGAGGACATGCTAGGGTTTCAATGGGGATTCTAAATGAATTAAATGGCCTAACTACAGATAAGAAAAAAAAGATAATTTGAAAGGCGTGAAATGGTTCACCAGTACTGAGATCTCTAGTACCCCTCAGAGGTCCTCATTATGTTACCATCATTCCTATAAGGAAATGGTAACAAATAAAACAGATTAATTGCATCCACAGAAGGTATTTTACAATCACACAAGTGAGCCTAAAAGGCAACTTAAATGAGATAAATCAAAGCTTGTTACCTTGGAGAGTCACAACCAGTTTTCTTAATGAGCAGAACTGCCTATTGGATAGCTAGTCTTCGCAATTTGAAACTCTGAAGATATGAAAGTGTATTGTTAGCCAGTAACAATTTCCTAAAATTTTTACTTTTAACACATCCAGGGGTGCCTAGGTCATTCAGTCAGTTAAGCAAACAACTCTTGGTTTCAGCTCAGGTCATGATCTCAGGGTCATGGGATCAAGCTCCCAGCCAGGATCCATGCTCAGCAGGGAGTCTGCTGGACAGTCTCTATCCCTCCACCCTCTCCTACTCACTGGCCTATAAAATCTCTCTCTCTAAAATAAATAAACAAAGAAATAAATCCAAAGTATTTTGTGTGTTTGTGTGTATATGTCTGTATGTCTCAAAAGAGATGTGACAGTCCAGAAATGGGTCAGAAGCTGAGAACATAAAAGTATCTTCTAACATCTATTTCCTCTAATGTGACAGTTTACATTCACAATCCCACAAGTTGATGAGAAGAAATCAACATTGACCTTTTGATATTGCTTTTTATATGTGAATCCATGTCTTGTATGTTTAAATGCAGTTACCAATTTAGATCAAATTTATTTTATAAATATCATAGGGTCTGCAAATATTTTTCCTTAAGCTATTATGTAGTTTATATCTATTTTTTTAAGAGATTTTATTTATTTGACAGAGAGAAACACAGCCAGAGAGGGAACACAAGCAGGGGGAGTGAGAGAGGGAGAAGCAGGCTTCCTGATGAGCAGGGAGCCCAATCCCGGGTCTCTGGGATCATGACCTGAGCCGAAGGCAGTCGTCCAACCAACTGAGCCACCCAGGCACCCCAGTTTATATCTATTTTTTTTTAAATTATTTATTTGACAGAGAGAAACACAGAGAGAAAGGGAACACAAGCAGAGGGAGTGAGAGAAGGAGAAGCAGGCTTCCCACAGAGCAGGGAGCCTGATGCAGGGCTCGATCCCGGGACTCCGGGATCAGAACCTGAGCTGAAGGCAGATGCTTCACAACTGAGCCACCCAGGCATCCCAAGCTATTATGTATTTTAAATTATTATATTAATTGTTCTTTTAATTTGAAACTTCTTGATTTAAAGTGTTATATATTTTCAGAATATAATCAATTACAACCAAACTATGAGCAGCAGCAGGATTATTGACAATATTCAACACAATGAGGCTGATTTACAGCTTTAGACATTTGGTTTTCTCTTAATTGAATATAGCAGTTTTAAATTTACCAAATTGTTTACCTTTTTTTTTTTAAAGATTTTATTTCTTTATTTGACAGAAGACAAGGGAGAAATAGGCTCCCTGCTGAGCAGAGAGCCCAACATGGGGCTCAATCCTAGGACCCCAGGATCATGACCTGAGCCAAACAGATGCCTAACCAATGATGCCACCTAGGTGCCCCCTGAATTATTTACCTTTGAAAATAATTTCCTTTTACTCTACTAGATCTAGCTTTATTTATTTTTTCTTAGTAATTGGCCATTGCTACATTTATTTCCTTCCTCCTAAGCCAATACATTACAAATTAAGTAAACATTCAATGAGTCACCTATTCAACTTCCCTAGGGGAGGAAAACCTCTACATGGTTCAGTTCCGGAAACTCCATTATAAAATAGAAATCTTGGGGTCCCTGGGTGCTCAATTGGTTAAGTGACTCTTGATCTCAGCTCAGTGGAAATCTGTAAAGGAATCTGCATGCTGAAATTTAGAGGTACAATATTAAAAGTGAAGTAAAGAACTTGTCATTTTAAGTATAGAAAAATGTATTATGAATATCTAATAATTAAAAAATCTAAAACCAGTAAAATTTGGCCTAAATTATGGAATTATAGATTTAATTGCTGGAGGGAATTGTGTTAACCTATCTAACGTAACCCTCTCATTTTACAAATGAAGAAACTGAGGTGCAAATAAGTTACGTGATTCTTTCCAAAGTTATCTAATTACATTGTAGTGATGGAGCTAGAAATAAAGACACCAGACTCTCAGTTTGATGTTCATTTTAGTGCCATATCCTGATTCCATGATACAAATAGTGTATATTTCTATACCAAAAATCCATTAGTCTCAGAAACAATGGGATAATAAATAGATGCTGATATATCTTTATAAAGATAGCACATACAAAAACAACTATTTAATTAGTCAAACCAAATATACTTAATAACATATATTAGATAATAACTGATTATGGGTCACTTAAAATTTACTACTTCATATATTCCTCATCTCTTAATAATCTTCCAGGAGCAAGATAAACAAATTTTTCTTTTTCTTTTCTTTTTTTTTAAAAATTGTTTATTAGACATACAGAGAGAGAGATCGAGCACAAGCAGGGGGAGCAGCAGGTAGAGAGAGAGGGAGAAGCAGTCTCCCTGCAGATCAAGGAGCCCAACACCAGACTTGATCCCAGGACTGTGGGATCATGACCTGAGCCGAAGGCAGACACTTAACCAACTGAGCCACCCAGGCACCCCTCTTTTTCCTTTTTCTTTCTTTTTCTTTCTTTCTTTCTTTCTTTCTTTCTTTCTTTCTTTCTTTCTTTCTTTCTCTCTCTCTCTCTCTCTTTCTTTCTTTCTTTCTTTCTTTCTTTCTTTCTTCTCTCTCTCTCCCATCCTTCCTTCC
>PITA01000614.1:13248-209767 GCA_004023965.1 Spilogale gracilis
AGCAGGGAGCCCGATGCGGGGCTTGATCCCAAGACTCCGGGATCATGACCTGAGCCGAAGGCAGAGGCTTAACCACTGAGCCACCCAGGCGCCCCGAGGGTTCTTGTTCTTATGGAGCTTATATTCTAATGAGCGTGTGGGTATGTGTGTGTGTTTGCACATGCATGTGTGGTAGTGGGAAGAGTCAAACAAGAAATGAATCTGACAGAGTGCAAAGGACTGTGAAGAATAAAGGATGCATAACAGAACAGCTAGAGGCTACATAGATTCAGTGGCTGATAAAGGTTTCCAGAGAAATTGAGTTCTAAAAACAAGAGAGGACTAGCCAGGAAATACCAGAAGAAGAGTATCCCAAGTCAAAGGAAAAGCTAGTGCAAAATATTTAAACTTGGGGGGCACCTGGGGGGCTTAATTAGTTAAGTGACTGCCTTCGGCTCAGGTCATGATCCTGGAGACCCGGGATCGAGTCCCACTTCGGGCTCCCTGCTCCGCAGAAAGCCTGCTTCTCCCTCTCTCACTCCCCCTGCTTGTGTTCCCTCTCTTGCTGTGTTTCTCTCTGTCAAATAAATAAATAAAATCTTAAAAAAAAAAAAGATTTAAACTTGGAATAAGGTTGGTCCACTGAAGAAACATTGAAAGAAGTAAATTTTAAAGATTAATTAAAACAGGGAACAGAAAAACAATAGAGAAATACAACAAAACCAAAAGCTGGTTCTTTGAAAAGAACAAAGTTGACAATATGAATGTTCTCTCTTTTCTTCTTTTGTCAATCTAGCTGAAGATGAAGAGTTACATGCTAAAATCAGAAATACAAATGGGACATTTAACCAATTCTGCAGAAATAAAAAGGATTCTCAGAGTACTATAGACAATGTATGCCAACAAATTGGATAACCTATACAAAATGGACAAATTCCTAGAAACATAAAACTTACAAAGACTGAAACACAAAGAAATAGAAAATCAGAATAGATCCATAATAAGTACAATTGAATTAGTAATCCAAAACATCCTACCAAACAAAAGCCCTGGACCTGATGATTTCAGTAGTGAATTCTACCAAACATTTAAAAAAGTAATAACAGCAATCTTCTCAAACTTTAAAACTGAAGTACAGGAAACACTTCCCAACTCCTTATATGAGGCCAACCTTGCCTTGACACTAGAGCCAAAGACATTACAAGAAACAAAAAAACTCCTCTCGAGCTTCTCGCCCGGGCAGCCGCGCGGGAGGGAGGCCGAGATGGCAGATGAGATTGCCAAGGCTCAGGCCGCGCGGCCTGGTGGCGACACGATCTTCGGGAAGATCATTCGCAAGGAAATCCCAGCCAAAATCATTTTTGAGGATGACCAGTGTCTTGCTTTCCATGACATTTCCCCTCAAGCACCAACTCATTTTCTGGTGATACCCAAGAAACATATATCCCAGATTTCTGTAGCAGAAGATGATGATGAAAGTCTTCTTGGACATTTAATGATTGTTGGAAAGAAATGTGCTGCTGATCTGGGGCTGAAGAAGGGCTATCGAATGGTGGTGAATGAAGGTTCAGATGGGGGACAGTCTGTCTATCATGTGCATCTTCATGTTCTTGGAGGTCGGCAGATGAATTGGCCTCCTGGTTAAGCATGTTTTAGGGATAATTTTCCCTTTTCTAGGCAATGGTCAATATTTCCCAGTTCCAATATGTTAAACTCTTGCTGTGTATGGAGAGATTGAGGAAATGATTTTTAAAACCCATACATAATAAAAGACAATGTTGCATGGTTAAAAAAAAAAAAAAAAAAAAAGAAACAAAAAAACTACAGACCAGTATCTCTTAGGAAAATTGATGCAAAAATCCTCGGCAAAATATAAACAAACATAATTCAGTACCATGTGAGAAGGACTATACACCATAACCAAGAGGGATTTATTCCTAGAATGCAAGGTTGATTTAACATATGGAAATAATAATAATAATAATAATAATAATAATAAAAAATATGGAAATCAATGTAATACATCACATTAACAGAATGAAGGAAAAATCCCACATAATCATCTTAATTGATGCAGAAAAACATTTGACAAAATTCAATACTCTTTCAACAAACTAGAAATAGAAGGAAATAGAAGGAAACAGTCTTAGCATAAAAGCCACATATTAAAAACCCACAATTATCACCATTCTCAGTGGTGAAAGACTGAAAGCTTTTCTTCCAAGAGCAGGGAACAAGACAAGGATGCTCACCTTTACTTCTAGTCAACATACTTCTAGTCAACGAAGTCCTCTAGTAAGAGCAGTTGGGCAAGAGAAAGAAAAAGTCATCTAAATTGGAAAGAAGTAGAATTATCTGTTTGCAGATGACATGATCTTATATGTAGATAACCCTACAGATTCCACACAAAACCTGTTAGAATAATTATGACTTCAACAAAATAGTAGGATACAAAATCACATGCAAAAATTAGTTGCACTTCTATTAACAATGAACAATTGAAAAAGAAAACAATTCCATTTACAATAACACCAAAAAAAAAAAAAAAAAAAAAACTTAAGAGGTTCCTGGCTGACTCAGTTGGTAGAATGTGCAACTATTGATCTCAGAGTTGTTGAGTTTGAGCCCCACGTAGTGTGCAGAGATTACTTAAACACAAAAAAAATTTTTAAGAGTATTTAAAAATTAACTATAAAGGTAAATGACTTGTGTAAGGAAAACTGCAAAACACTGCTGAAAGATATTAAAGAAGACATAAATGGAAAGACATCCCATTTCCATGGATTGGAGGACTTAATACTGATGTTGTTAAACCCAAACTCATCTATAAATTCAAAGCGATCTTTATCAAAATCCCAAGGACAGGGACACCTGGGTGGCTCTGTTGGTTGAGTGACTGCCTTCAGCTGAGGTCATGATCCTGGAGTCCTGGGATCGAGTCCCACATCAGGCTCCCAGCTCCAGGGAGTCTACTTTTCCCTCTGACCTTCTCCCCTCTCATGCTCTCTCTCTCAAATAAATAAATAAATAAATAAATAAATAAATAAATAAATAAAATCTTTAAAAAATACCAAGGACATTCTTTGCAGAAATAGAAAAATCCATCCTAAAACTCATATGGAATCTCAAGGGACTCCAAATAGTCAAAACAATTTTAACAGACACAAAGAAAGTTGGAAGACTCACACTTCTGGATTTCAGAACTTACTACAATGCTACAGTGAACAAAACAGAATGAAAATTCTGGATATAAACCCCCATATATATGTTCAAATGATTTTTTAAAAGATTTTATTAATTTATTTGACACAGAGAGAGAAAGCATAAAACAGGGGGAGTGGCAGGTAGAAGGAAAGAGAAGCAGGTTCTCCTCTGAGCAGAGAGCCAGACATGGGGCTCAATCCCAAGACCCTGGGATCATGACCTGAGACAAAGGCAGACACTAAACCGACTAAGCCACCCAGGCACCCCTCAAATGATTTTCAACAAGGATGCCAAGACCATGCAATGGGGACAGCATAGTCTCTTCAACAAGTGGTATTGGGAAAACTGGATATTCACATGCAAAAGAATGAAACTGGACCCTTACTTTACATTATATACAACAATTAATTCACAACAGATCAAAGACCTAAACATGAAAGCTAAAACTATAAATTCTTAGAAGAAAACACAGGGTGAAAGCTTGATGACATAGATTTGGAAGTCATTCCTTGGATATGATGCCAAGATAGGCAACAACAGAAAAAAATAGAAAAAAATAAAAAATAGACAACAACAAAAAATTCTGATTTCATCAAAATCAAAACCTTCTGTGCATAAAGGATACTATCAACAGAATAAAAATAAACCCACAGAATGGGGGAAAATATTTGGAAATCACATTACCTGGTGAAAGATTAACAGCCAGAATATATAGAGAATTCTTAAAATTCAACAGAAGAGAAATGTTTTGTTTTAAAGATTTTATTTATTTGACAGAGAGAAACACAGCTAGAGAGGGAAAACAAGCAGGGGAGTGAGAGAGGGAGAAGCAGGCTTCCTGTGGCATAAGGAGCCCGATGTGGGGCTCGATCCTTGGTCTCCGGGATCATGTCCTGAGCTGAAGGCAGTCGCTTAACCAACTGAGCCACCAAGGTGCCCCAGAAAAGAAATGTTTAAATGGGTAAAGGACTAAAATAGGTATTTCTCAAAGAAGATATACAAATGGCCAATAATCACATGAAAAAATACACAGTGTTGGGGCGCCTGGGTGGCTCAGCTGGTTAAGCGACTGCCTTCGGCTCAGGTCATGATCCTGGAGACCCGGGATCGAGTCCCACATCGGGCTCCCTGCTCCGCGGGAAGCCTGCTTCTTCCTCTCTCACCTCCCCTGCCTGTGTTCTCTCTCTCGCTGTGTTTCTCTCTGTCAAATAAATAAAATCTTAAAAAAAAAATACACAGTGTCACTAATCATAAAAGAAATGCAAATTAAAACCACAATGAGATACCATTTCATGACTATAGGATAGTCACTATCAGAAAAACAAAAAATACAAGTGCTTATAGGGATGTGGAAAAACTGGAACCCTTGTGCCTAGCTGGGATTAAATGGTGTAGTTGCTATAGAAAACAGTGCAGTGGTTTCCCCCAAAATTAAAAATAGAATCACCATATGATCCCACAATTCTATTTCTGGATATATGCACAAAATAATGGAAGTCAGGGTCCTGAATAGGTATTTGTACACCCATGATCAAATAAGTATTATTCACAATAGCCAACGGATGGAAGTGACCGAAAAGTGTCCATCAATGAAAGAATGAATAAATAAAATGTGATATATGCATACAATAGAATAGTATTCAGCCCTGAAATGGAGAAAAATAATGACACCTGCTACAATACTGATGAACCCCAAGGACATTATCCTAAGTGAAAAAGCTAGTTGCAAAAAAGACAAATAATGTATGATTCCACTTATCTGAGGTACCTAGAGTAGTCAAATTCATAGAGACATGAAGTAAAATGATGGTTGCCAGGAGTTAAATGGGGAGAGATAAATAAACTCTTGTTTGATGGGTATAGAGTTTTAATTCTGCAGATGAAAAGAATTTGAGATTGGGCGCACAACAATGTGAATGTACATGCCACAGAATCCCACACTTAAAAATGGTTCATATAGTAAATTTTATGTTATGTATACTTACCCAATTTTTTAAAAAGATTTTATTTATTTATTTAAAAAAAAAGATTTTATTTATTTGACAGAGAGAAACACAGCCAGAGAGGGGACACAAGCAGGGGGAGTGAGAGAGGGAGAAGCAGGCTTCCCCCTGAGCAGGGAGCCCAATGTGGAGCTCGATCCCGGGTCTCTGGGATCATGACCTGAGCTGAAGGCAGTCGCTTAACCAACTGAGCCACCCAGGCGCCCCAAAATTTTATTTATTTATTTGAGAGACAGAGAGAGTGAGAAAGAGCGCAAGAGCAGGGTGAGGGGCAGAGAGAGAAAAAGACTACCCACTGAGCAGGGTGGTCTGATGTGAGACTCAATTCCAGGACTCCAGGACCTGAGCCGAAGGCAGTCACTTAACCAACTGAGCCACCCAGGCACCCCTAGAAGAAACATTTAAATTCTAGCTGGGAAATTAAGGAAAGATAGGTAGAACTGTAGCATTAGTGGAGCTTGAATAGCTATAGATTTATTTTATTTATTTAGATTTTATTTATTTATTTAACAGAGAGAAACATAGCCAGAGAGGGAGCACAAGCAGAGGGAGTAGGAGAGGGAGAAGCAGGCTTCCTGCTGAGTAGGGAGCCCAATGCAGGGCTGGACCAGGGGACTCTGGGATCATGTCGAGTTGAAGGCAGATGCTTAACGACTGAGCCACCCAGGTGCCTCATATAAATTTATTGAAAGAGGGGCGCCTGGGTGGCTCAGTCGGTTAAGCGACTGCCTTCGGCTCAGGTCATGATCCCGGAGACCCGGGACTGAGCTCCACATTGGGCTCCCTGCTCGCCGGGAAGCCTGCTTCTCCCTCTCTCACTCCCCCTGCTTGTGTCCCCTCTCTGGCTGTGTCTCTCTCTGTCAAATAAATAAAATCTTAAAAAAAAAAATTTATTGAAAGAGGTTTTATCTTATCTTTACATCTCTGGAACACTACTGAGTGACTGGTACATTGTACATACTCAAGAAACTGGATAAATAAAAAATGTGTAAGATAGTAATTAGTTAGAAAAGAGAAAAGACATCATGGGCAAAGGGTTCAGCATGAAAAGTATCACAATCTTTTATGCATGGCATCTTTGGAGCAGTGAATAGTCTAGTAGGCCCTTACGATGGAGGGATTTAGTAGATGAGGCTAGAAAAGGAAGGTCAGGCTTTGGTATTGCAAGCTCCTAAAGAGTGGAGAGAATTTTATCTCCCCCCTACTGCAGAGCCTAAAGTGTCATTATCGAGTCAGTGAGTAAAGATTATGGAGGGAAATTTCTCTATCTGGTAATGTGTCACACTGTAAACATAATACCTTCACATTACAAGACACTGATATCCTCAGTAAAATATAACAAATGACCGTTTTAATACATAGATGAGCTCAGATAAAAAAAAAACCTCCAAGGATCAAAACTTAAAGAAGAAATTGCAAACCAGAGGAATAAACACCTGAATTTTTTTAATTGCTGTTCTGAAAGTTTTGCTAGATTTAGCAATGAAGGGGCTTGAGTTTTAACATGCAAGTGGGATCGTAACACAAGATTTTAGGTAGGTATGGCAATTCCTGTCCAAAGCTGACACTTCATCTCAATAAAAGGATAAATTAGGAAAAGCCATGCCACCAGCTTAGAACAAAATCAACCCTGAGAAGTCATCAAAACACAGGAAAAGGGTATCTGAGGTTGTGTGAAAAAAGTGGAGAAAGGGAAGCAACTACCTCTCTTTGCCTCGGTAATGGTCTCATGCGAATAGCTTCAGGGTCATAAAATCTTCCTCCAAGGAAACATGGGTTAATTCATTTAAACAAATTATTATCACTACTCAGATTGTTTCTGCTTTCTTGTTAGTATAAATGATATAGCAAATATCAATTATTGCTGCCTAATAAATCACGCCAAACTTTATTGGTTAAAACAACCACTTAACACAAGTCTGTTGATCTGCTAGGTCTTTCTTCTGGCCTGGGCCAGATTCAACTGATCTTAGCTGGGATATTTATGAATCTATACCCAGCAGCAGGTTGGGCAGACATCTTTGTTGATCCTTCTCATATCACATGAGCTATCTTGCCTCTGGTCCATGTGGTCATTCACTTTGTTGCAGCCTAGCCCAGTTGATTATATGGTACTTATGCAGGGTTCCAGTAGCCAGGAAAGAAGAGTGCAAAACTTCTTTAGACCTAGGCTCAGAACTGGCTTGCACAACCTTACTTTCCTTGCATTCTTTTGTTTAAAGCTTATTGTAGCAACTACTGTGTGGCTTGGTTGAGTAGATACCCTTGGCTCAGGTCATGATCTTGGGATCGAGACCAGGGTCAGGCTCCCTGCTTAGTGGGGAGTCTGCTTCTCCGTCTCCCTCTGCCTCTCCCCTCCACTTGTGCTTCCTCTCTCTCAAATGAATAAATAAAAAAATCTAAAAAAAAAAAGGGGGGGTGCGCCTGGGTGGCTCAGTGGATTAAAGCCTCTGCCTTCGGCTCAGGTCATGATCCCAGGGTCCTTGGATCAAGGCCCACATGGGGCTCTCTGCTCGGCAGGGAGCCTGCTTTCTCCTCTCTCTCTGCCTGCCTCTCTGCCTACTTGTGATCTCTCTGTCAAATAAATAAAATCTTTTTAAAAAACCTGAAAAGAAAAAAGCTTATCATAAATACAACCCTGATTCAAAGAGAGGTTAAAACAGACTCCACCTCTTACCAGACAGAGCTGTAGATTCACAAGGCAAAGCATGAGGACACAGGATTATGAAAAGCTGAGGGAATTTATCAATATATCATAGGCACCTTCATGTTTGTAAGAAACATTTTTTTTTCTTTCAGCCACCGTATGTATATTCATTCTACTTTCACCAATAATGTTTGACTTTCTCTTAAGGTAAATATTTCTTATCCAATGTGCATACTTCTGTAGGACTGTAAATTAAGGTGTTGAGTGCTCCCATGTAATCTAACTAGGTATGATGGAGACTACTAATTGTCCCCAGCAGGACCAGAACTAGGCAATGAGGCACTAAGGCTACAAAATGTAAGGAGCACCCACATCTGCACAATCCCAAGAGTGAGTGTCTCTTTCCATTTTGGACCTAGGGCAACTTACTTGCATCATCCTAGTCTGCATTCTAGTCCTCAGCATCCATTCTCTTCTTTTTTTTAGTTACAGAGTATTTCCAAGTTTCAGTGTGACACAAAAGACATTTCCTAACCTCACCTTCAGCTCCATGTATTTGTGGCTAACTTTCAGGAAACGGAAGTTAACAGAAGTATTATAAATAATTTCTGGGTCTTATCTCTTAAAAAAGGAAGTTGCCTATTCCCTAGCCTCTCTATCCACCTTTCTGCAGGTTTGGATTCGAGGGTGTGACCCAGCTATAATCCTGTGGGTAAGTTGTCAGTACTTCCTAGGGGATGGTGGAAGAATAAAACAAAAGGAACTGGAATTCTTGGCTGAAATGGAACAGTCTGCCAATCTGCCTTAAAGTGTTATATGAGAGAAAAAATGGATTTCTTTTAATTTTCAACCCATGATATTTTGGGATATTGGTTGCTCTAGTACACAAATTCCCATCAACCCTACCAACATCCTCCCACCATGGATTTTGAATCTTAAGACCACTGAAACCAAGACAGGAAAAGTAGTTGGAACTGGCTAATTCAGCAGTAACCAACTGACAAAAGATTCTAGAAATTCTTACAGCTTGGATCACTTGCTCTAGATATCTCATTACTTTTGTGACTTAAATGTTACCTTTAAAGTAAATTCTCCTAAAACATAAAAACTAACAAAGGGGCACCTGGATGGCTCAGTCAGTTAAACATCTGTTTCTCAGTTTTAGCATAAGTCATGATCTTGGGGTCCTGGGATTGAGCCCCATGTTGGGCTCTCTGCTCAGCGCAGGGTCTGCTTGTCCTTCTCCCTCTGCTCCTCTCCCCACTCATGCTCTCTGTCTCTCAAATAAATTTTAAAAATAAAAAATAATAAAAAGTAAACAAATCCTATCAGTTTAATTGTTCTAGTATTTATTTTGTTATTCACAGCAATTCTTGCATCCATACTTTTCCATATTTGGAAATATTTTTATGATAGATTTTTTAGCATTAGGATCACTGAGTAAAAAGTTCTTGGTGGTTTTTCTGGCCTTTGATATAATTAAGTTTCCATGTGATTCCAGAGGCCAGACTGAACAGAAAATTTTTTCTACTCCTTCAGTAATATGAATGGTATGGTACCTGCAGAAAATGGCAAAAGCAATTGCTGTCTATATAAGATAGGCATTTTATAACAAGGAAAAAGAATTACCTTTTTTTTAAAAAAAACATTTTATTTATTTATTTCACAGAGAGAGATCACAAATAGGCAGAGGCAGGCAGAGAAAGAGGGGGAAGCAGGCTCCCTGCTGAGCAGAGAGCCTGATGTAGGGCTCGATTCCAGGACCCTGAGATCATGACCTGAGCTGAAGGCATAGGCTTAACCCTCTGAGCCACCCAAGCGCCCCAAGAATTACTTTTGTATTCATATACCTTTCTGTGATAATGAGCAACTCTTGCAATTGTTTTAATGAAATAATTGTGACTAGATTCTTTAGTAAAAATAACCTGCCAAGAAGAAACTGAAGACAACAGCTTTATATCAAAGACACACCTGTGCATGTGCATGAGTATGTGATGTGTCTGTGTTGGGAGAGGTAAGAAGGATCTAAAAAGGGAACACCAGAGTGCAAAAGAGAAAGAGAAAAGAGATGTAACAGAAATGTCCAGGGCACTAGTGTATTAACTGGTTCACCTCTCAAGGATGCATAAAAACAAAGGCTTTGTTATAAGACTGATTGATGTTGATGATTCTTTTTCTATTATTTCCAACCTAATTTGTAGTTCCTTTTGTAAATTAGAATGAAAAGTTATTCTGTTGCTGTGTATTTAAACTCATTACTCTGCTCTGGAGGTCCAGCTGCCAACAATAAATACAGCTGTGGATTTTAATAAACAATTGTATAAAATCTATTCTAATTCCTCTCTCTCATTTAACTTTGGGAACTTCTGTTAAACACTGTGACCAATGCATTCCTATGTCTAACAGTTGTTGGGAAATAAAGCCAGACTAGGTTTGACCCTGACTATCTTATTTCTTCGTAGATTTGCCTCTCCAAAAAAACACTAAATAGTTTATCTTTGAATTGTTGAGACTTCTCACTTTCAGAAGATTTAAGTCACATACTACTCATTCACAAGGGTAATTTTTTATGGTGTTGGAGGTTTAACTTATTAAGAATATAGCAAATGAAGTCTGTATTAAATGAAAACCACATTTGTAACTTTCCATGAAAGTCAGGGAAACCACATTCTAAAACCATTACAATTTTACTTGGTTTAAAGAGTTATGTTCCTGTCATTTTTTTTTTTTTTAAAAGCTCTATGCCCAACATGGGCCTTAAACTTATGACCCTAACATCAAGAGCCACATGTTCTATGGAATGAACCAGCCAGGCGCCCCCTCTGTCATGTTTCTAAGACAAAACTCTTTAATTTACTTAGAAGGAAAAAATATGTCCTGTGAGACTTTGAAATTCATATTTCTTTTTTGTACAAATTTAGCCAAAGATTTGGCATATTCAATTTTAACGGGCTATCAAAAATATGATACTTGCAATTTTTTTAAAGTTGGATTTACAGAATTTTCAGTATTTTACTATATGTTATTTCTATTATATCCAATCTAAAAACAAAGAATCTTCACTGTTTATTCATTCAGTTTTTATTTATTCAAATAAAACATTTATTGAGCATCTGCTATGTACTAAGTAGTAAATCAAGCAAAGAATGAAAGAAATGTCCCATTCTCATGGTGTTTAAAGTCTAGTGAAGGATGGCATACAATAAATATAATAACATACAAATTTTTTTAAGCCAGATGGTGATAAATGTTATGAAAAATTAAGAGGGAGTAACAACGGAGATGATGCTATTTTATATACTTTGCTCACAATTTTCATTGTCATTACTTATAATCTCCTTTTGGAGATCAACATAATTTTAGGGCTGTGCTAATAATTCCAGGTTAAAAGCTCAGGTCTGTCAAAGAATCTACACTATCTTATATTTAATGTACACATACACCCACACACCTCTTAGAAAGATAGCATTTATGTTTGATCTGACTATGAATTATATATCTGAACACAATGTTTTCTGGTCATACATGAATTATGACACATGAGGTTAAATAAATATAGTTTACTTTTTTAGATATTGGAAGTTCTTTACTAATAAGCAAATTGTGTTGCTAAATGTCCATTTGTAAATATGCATTTAGATCTTTGTACAGTTTCCCACAGAAATAATATTAAGTATAAGGATATATATCCAAGTTTATTATTTAGCTTAAATGCTATTTATTAAAACTGAAGAAATAATTGATATATTGTCCATGACACAGTATTAAATAAAGGGGAAAAGAATAAGATTTTTTTCTTGAAGAATGATAGTCAAGAAAACTCAGTTCACTGAAATGAAAATAAAAAATGAAGAGAATACCTCAGAGGGACCTAAGGGACATTTTCAAGGTTTTTAGAGGTTGCTCAAATTGATTGTATTTTAGTATTATACAATAATTGTATTTGGGGGGGCTATAAAAAGGGTTTCTTAATGAAATACAAAAGAAAACACCATATAGTTTTAATACAGGTCAATGAATTTTTTTCAGTTATATATATAGTGTGTATATTTTATTTATTTTAAATTCAAGTATAATTAATGTACAGTGTTATATTAGTTTCAGGTGTACAATATAGTGATTTAACAATTCTACTCACTTCTCAGTGCTCATCAAGGTAAGGGTACTCTTTTATCTATTTCACTCATCCTCCCACACATTTCCCTTCTGGTTTGTTCTCCGTATTTGTTTGTCTTTTCTCCTTTGTTTACTCATTTGTTTGTTTCTTAAATTCCACACATGAGTGAAATCATATGGTATTTGTCCTTCTCTGACTCATGGCACTTAGCATAAAGCTCCATCTATGTCGTTGCAAATGGCAAGATTTCATTCATTTCAAATAATTATTTAAAAATTTTAACTTTCCTTTATTTTTAAGAAGTCAGGTCATTGAGCACTACTCATACATATTAAGTCATGATTAGAACTGATTCTCCCCACCAATCTAATTAAGAAGAGACAAACAGGTTAATTCTTTGCTTAAGTCTGAGAATAATTAAAGAAGCAGGGGAAAAAAGCTTATTTATAAGGCTTTTACATGATAGCTTTATTTGAAATAGCAAAGTTGGCATAAACTCAATGTCCAATAGTAGGCAAATGGAAAAGAAATTTAGACTTGGAATACAGTGAAGCCACCAAAGGGCAGTTTCTGAGGAACAGTCAATGAAACTAAGAAGAAAACAAAATATGTTCAAAGAAAAAAAAAGCTAGTGACAAGACTGTATAATCCTACATAGGTTTTTCTATAAGTATTTCAACTAAAAATTTGGAAGTATTATCTCTGGTTGGTAAAATAAGTGGTATTTTAAATTTTTTTCTTTATATTTTTAATTTTATAAAATGTTTTTTAATTTCTAAAATGTGCATTGTTGATTTTATCACTTTAAAAGTTTTTCTTTAAAAATACACTTTGCATAATAGGAGAAATAAGTAAGGAAAGGATTTTGGAATAACTTTGTTGGATATATATCCTAGATAATGTAGGTGGGAAATAATATTCTTAAGAAAGAAGCAACTGCAAAATATGTTTACTTCATTCTTCCTTAAATGAAATAAAGAGCTTGAAGATAAAGATACTATGGACAGGAATATCTGGTGGTGGCCCCAGATTTCAGGACCTTTGAAACACTTTTTAAAATTTTTATTTGGGACACCTGGGTGGCTCAGTCCTTAAGCGCCTGCCTTCAGCTCAAGTCATGATTCTGGAGTCCCTGGATGGAGCCCTGCATCAGGTTCCCTGTTAAGCGGGAAGCTTGCTTCTCCCCCTCTCGCTTCCCCTGCTTGTGTTCCCTCTCTAGCTGTGTTTCTCTCTGTCAAGTAAATTAAAAAAAATCTTTAAAAAAATTTATTTGAGAGAGAGAGAGAGACAGCATGAGAAAGCACAAGTGGGGGAAGGGCAGAGGAAGAAGCAGGCTCCCTGCTGAACAGAAAGCCCCACAGGATTCAGGGCTCGATCCCAGGACCATGGGATCATGACCTGAGCTGAGGCCCAACAGATTCCTATATTAAATTCCCTCTAGTGAGGTATGGGCCCTATTTTACCCCTATCTTAATAGTGGTACTTTTTTTCTAAGAAGCAGTACTCCTCCGAATAACAAAACTCAGATGTACAAACATTCATAACTGTATATTGAGCAGTTGTATGTCTCTTTGTGCCTATGTACCCAAACACACCGTGTAGTCTGCTTTGTTCAGTGTGTCTCCAACACCTGCCACCAGCAATCTGCAGGCGGCAACCAGTGGCCCCAGGCCACCCCAGTGAAATGGAGTGGGATCAAAATGGGTATGACTCTATCTCAGAAAGAAGATTATGGAAGAAAACCCTCACTTAAAAATTGTCCAAAAATTCAAAGTAGGAGCAGTACTTTCCAGAACACAGTAACAGAGCCTATGTGATGCTGCCACCAGTGTAAAAGGTCACCAGGACCAACTCATCTAGGCTCGTGTTTCTGTTTGGAAGCTAAATTTTGTCTGTCACTCTCACCTTAAATGAGTCCCCCCAAATTTTAGGAATCATAAGATCATTTTCATTTATTTCTTTGTATTTTGAAGTTTGTTTAAATGAGCCTTAAGAAGCAGCAAACTTTTTTTTTTTTAATTCATGTGGGTGGTTTCTAAAATATGTCAAAGACTCAATAAAGTGCTTTGTTCAGAACATTGAAATAGAAATAGTTTCCTCTGTAATTCTTTTTCTTATTATCTTTCTACACTGAAAAGAAAGGCAATACAATAGTAAAAATTAGTTACATTAAAGATAAAAGATTTATAGCACTGTCCTTCATTTTGCTCCATCAGTGCACAGAGGACTAAATGTTTCACTCGGGGGACTAGTGTAAGAGAGGTAGGATCAAAAGACACTCTTGCATCTAAAATATTGCTGCCTTAAGGCTGTAATTTCCTTCTATGCCATCTGTGGTGGAACCTGAACAATTACACCAACATTAAAATGGTGTAGAACCAAACAGAATGATTTCTAGAACCAAACCAAAAAAAGAAGCATGTTTGGTGGCCTTGCATCATTGAACTAAACTGGGACAGCAGTAGGCCTTGTCTTTGTGGACATAAACAGTAGACCCCCACCATCATACACTGTTGATCCATCAAATGCAGACAGACTTTAGAAAGACACTGGACATCCACCATTTCACCAGAGCTGCTATAGGTTATTAGGATTTTCACTCTTTACAACTTCCCTCAAGTTTCCCAAACTTTCATTCACTGAAGATTGATCAGTTATGTCATTGTTTTATTTGTATAATTACATTATCATAATTTTGGAAGTTTTCAAAGAATTTAGTTTTTGTGTAGAAAGTCCCATCTTTAGCAATTCAGAAAGCAGCACTTCCCTGTTTTAAATTCCTGTGATGTAGGCACATTCCTATTCCAATTTTACAGAAGTTTGGAGTGTGCCAGTATTAATATCTGTTGTGAGGTGACAAAGACAGGATCTGGCCTAGAAATGACTCCAAGGACCCTTGGAATCTATGTTTTGCTGCCTCACTCTGGATGCTTACAATTTTTCACAATATAATCCAGATTGTAATAAAAATCTTTTTAGGGGTACCTGGGTGGGCTCAGTCGGTTAAGAATCTGCCTTCGGCTCAGATCATTTTCTTGGGGTCCTGGGATTAAGTCCCATGTTAAGCAATCTGCTTAGTGAAGAGTCTGCTTCTCCCTCTCCCTCAGTGCTCTCTCTCTCCCTCTGTTCTCTCTTACTCGCTCTCACTAAAGTGAATACACTCTTCAAAAAAATAAAAATCTTTGTAGAAATATACTTCATTATTTGTCTTTAGAACAAATTCCTAAAAACACAAGTATAATTCAGAGGACTCTCCGTCTACCGCCATACTTCCCTGAACAGGCCCAATTTCATCACAGAGCTCTTACTACACACAGAGACAGATCAGTGTAGGGGCTGAGAGCTTGGCTTCCAAAGCTAAGCTACCTGTATTTAAAGACTGCCCTGCTATTCACTGGCTGTATGTGCTTGGATGAGTTACTTCATCTCAACAGTACCCATCTGTATGATAAGTTAAAATTAGTACCTAACTCAGGACCATGAGAGAAGCAAAGGAATTAATTCATTGAAATCTTGGCACATTTTTTGTTATTAACACATTACCAAATTACTCTTGAAACAGTGTATATGAATTTACACTCCTTAGCAGCAAGTATTTTTATTATATTAATGCCACTAAACTTTTGGGTTTGAATTTAGTTCTCTGACTTATAGAACTTAATGGGTGTATACCCAATTCCTGATCTATTTCTGGTTCTTGGGTTCCTAATAGTCCCAAAGAGCTCACTCTTTTTAAGAGCAAATCACCACCCAACTTTCCAAAACTGCCACCTTCACCACAGCATTTTTTAAAAAGACTGTATTTACTTATCTAGAAAAAGGGAGAGAGAGAGAGAGAGAGAGAGAGAGAGAGTAAGAGAGAGAGAGCTTAAGCGGGGGAAGGGAAAGGGACAAGTAGACTCTGAGCTGAGCTCAGAACCCTACAGGGGCTGTACCCCATGACTTCAAGACCAGGACCAGACACAGAATCACGAGTCAGATGCCCAACCAACTGAGCCATCCAGCAACCCCCACCACAGCATTCTATCATAACTGTACAGATTGTACTAAGGACAAATGCTTTCTAAGATTTTGATCAGTTCCCACTCTCAGAAGATAACTTAAAGCAGCCCACAATCTCTTTAGTTTTAGCCTTGTCGCAAACAATTTACTGATTTCCCCAAATCAGCAATGCCTTCTGAATGATCCACATGTGACAACATGTTCCAGGCTGCATTTGGCATTTATTTAGCATGTGCTTACTGAAAACATCTTGTATGCAGCACTACGCTAAATGTTGGGGATAGAAAATGCTGGGACAACCATAGTCCCAGAAACTTGAAGTGCAGTTTCCTAATCATGTCCCCAACACTATCTCAAATTTATCAATTAATTCTAGGGGAGGAAGATATTTTTGGAGCACAAAACAATGCACTAGGATATTATGTTCCTTCATGAGCCTCCAAAATGGACCTAGATTCTTTCAAGTCATTCCAGTCTGGAAACAGAATTACATGTTCACAATATTCCTCTGGCCTTGAATGTGAGGACTACTGTTCCCTTTTCGGAAGGCCCTAAACATTTCTGCACATTCCCAGAGGTCATCTTTTGTGTGCTCAAGAACTTAATCATCACATACCTCTGAAACTAATAATACACTATATGTTAATTAATTAAATGTAAATAAAATTAATTAAATAAAAAAGTAAAAACATTTCTATTGCATGAAAAAAAAGAACTTAATCAACACACTGGTCATTTCATTCCCTCTGTTATCCTTTCTTCCCTGTGTTACTGCCCTAGGAGGCTGTCGCCAAGCCAAATGTAGGGGTCCCACTGCATTCATTGCTGAAGGTGTGAGAATCACTCTAATACCTAGGTCTAAAACAGTAATGAAACTGGTTTTTTGTTGGTTGGTTGGTTGGTTGGTTGGTTGGTGAGAAGGGTTTTTGATATCTATTTACTGTCCTTGCTCCCTAGAACTCATCTGTGGGTCAGTGAGGCTGGACGGAATCCCACCTGAGAGTCCCACTTCATCATTCTCTTCCGAACAGCTTCTGTAGGACCTAGAGATGTACCCTGACATATCTGAGTTCTGTTGTAAGTACAGGTTACTCTGGAAATTCTGCTTTACATACTTCGAAAAACAACTACACATACAAAACTTTATAGGAATAATTATACCACACTCCTTAAGAAGATTGAACTAGGGTAGTGGTATTATGTATAAAATGTCTGTTATTTCCTAAATTTTCTAAGGTTCCATCATGTAATTATATGGTTTTTATGGTGGAAAAAAATGTATAGCTATACTGAGGAAAAGCATGGTGGTTCTAGAAAATCATACCCTTGACTGCATGGCTTCAGCTGTCCAGGACATATCTGAATCAGTGTTCTAAGGTTGGTGCTTTCATAGTGTTGTTAATATAGCCCATCTGTGACAGCTGAGGGTCTGGTTAGAACTCTAATTATAGTTGGAAAAGAAGTGCTAAACAGGAAAAACTAAGGCAAAAAATCAGTTCTCCAGATGCCAGGCATGCCAAGTATGGGACTAATTATCAGAAGAACTAATCCAAGTCTCACCAGCCAGTGAAGTGTATTTCTTGCTTGGTTAGGAGTAGCTGAGGATTTGCAAGTGGGTGCTTTTAGTAACCCTAGCGCACAGGCAGAATCAGAATGGGGAATCTTGAGAAGCTTTGCCTGGCTCCCAACTCAACCTGGTACAGAGAGAGCACAAGGAACCTTGGTATTTTCTGAGTTTATCCCTGTCCTCTGAATATATTCTAAGCCATTCTTTTCATCAATTTTTTTTTAAAGATTTTATTTATTTGACAGAGAGAAACACAGTTAGAGAGGGAACACAAGCGGGGGAGTGAGAGAGGGAGAAGTAGGCTTCCTGCCGAGCAGAGAGCCCGATGTGGGACACGATTCCGGGTCTCCGGGATCATGACCTGAGCAGAAGGCAGTTGCTCAACCAACTGAGCCACCCAGGCGCCCCTCTTTTCATCAATTTAACAGAAAAAATAATTCTTATTTATTTGGCCTATTTTTTAAAACCTATTTTAATATCTCCTTATGATATATTTACCTATTCTAGAAATTCTGAAAAGAAGTAGGATGCTAATAATTTGTGCCAAGTATAATAGGATGACTTGTTAATTTACCATATTTTAAAATGTGACCCAGAGTTAAGTGTTGTTAGTGTATTCATTAGCTAACTTATGTTGAGGTTGTAGTCATTATGTATGTTTAGACTTTGTCATTTATATGAAATTATATGTGTCATTTCACTTAATTCTTTCCTGTTTGTAACTTTTACAGTCTATGGAGATTCTTTAGAAATTCTTAAAAATTACTTATTTTTATTATAAAAGCAAAATCTGCTTATCAAGTAAGTGTAACTTAGTAAGTAAGTACAACATGAAGAAGAAAACTTAAATAATTCATAGTTCTACCACAAGGGATAATCATATTCATATATTCATGCATCTTTCAGTTTAGTGGTATTTTTAAAAATCACAATGCAATTACCAGGTTTACCAGATAAGCAAGACTCAGCACGCTTGCTGTGTTTGTAACAACCTTCTAAGTGGTTTCTTTCACTTAATTATTCTGGTGCTACCATATGACCTTGCCCCCTAGCTAGATGTAATTGGTCAGAATGGGCACTACTGTGAAGGGCAGTATGCTATGCATAACAAGGTCTCCCTCAAATACATCCACATCCTAATCTCTGGAACCTGCTGGTACATGTTACATGGCATATGGGAATTACATCTGCAGACAGAATTAAGGATGCAATCAGCTGACTGATTACCTTACATTATCTAGATGGGCCAAATTTCATGATTCTAAATATAAATCATACACGCTGCTACTGCTGCTGCTACTGTTACTAGTAAGTCATGTGAAAGTCTCCAGAGATCTTCCGTGCATCATCCTTAGTCTTTGAAGGGCCATACTACTTTAGCAACTTTTTTTTAAAAAGTTTTTTTTAGAGAGAAAGAGCACACACACAAATGGGGAGGAGGACACAGAGAGGGAGTGTGAGAGAATCTCAAGTAGTTTCACACCTAGCACAAGCCTGACTCAGGGCTCCATCCCTGAGTCCAAATCAAGAGTTGGCTGCTTAACTGATTGAGCCACCAAGGCGCCCCCTACTTTACCATCTTTTATTCCTTCTGTATCCTTTATTTTATTTTTAGTTTTTTAAAAGATTTTATTTATTTATTTGACAGAGAGAGAGAGATCACAAGTAGGCAGAGAGGCAGGCAGAGAGAGAGGAGGAAGCAGGCTCCTTGCCAAGCAGAGAGCCTGATGCGGGCCTTGATCCCAGGACCCTCAGATCATGACCTGAGCGGAAGGCAGAGGCTTAAACCACTTAGCCACCCAGGCGCCCCCTTCTGTATCTTTTATAAAAGAGAAGATTGCACTATGTTCTAGAACCAATCTTACTCTGGAGGCTAGAAAAGTTCTGTCTTTCAAAAAATTCCCAAGCTTTAATTCAGAGCTTCCCAATTGGGTTGCTGGATGACATTTAGTTGTCAAAAGTGTGTAGGAGGTAGCACCGCCTTCAGCTGCAGAGTGCTAAGCCAGCTGCCTTGGTTACAGCATTTTCACAGCATTTTCCTTGGGAGCCTTATAATATTACCACATTTTATATCGCCAGGATACAAAAAATGTTGGAAAGAAGAACTTTAATATTATCAAAATACTTATATATTGATCCACTATTCCAGGAGATAGAAAAGAACAGGGGCACCTGGGTGGCTCAGTGGGTTAAGCCTCTGCCTTCGGCTCAGGTCATGGTATCAGGGTCCTGGGATTGAGCCCCACATCGGGCTCTCTGCTCGGCGGGAAGCCTGCTTCCCTCTCCCTCTCTGCTTGCCTCTCTGCCTACCTATGATCTATCTCTCTGTCAAATAAATAAATAAAATCTTCTAAAAAAAAAAAAAAGAACATGAACATTGAGTAAAGAAATCACAAAATTCAGAACAAGAACACATATATATAAAATTTCTAGAAACATTTTTGACAAGTTCTAAGACATTTCAGTAGAGCTATTTAACTATGATTAAAGGATATTGTTTAAAATATTAATATTGAAATCATGTTATTCCTAAAATATTAATGAGTCATAGAAAAAGGTGATTATATCAAACACTTTTTTTTAAACCAGGAGAAACTTCCATGAAAACTTCTAAATGAGATTGGGCTAATGAAAAGTAATACCCTTTGAACATTACAGTCCATAGAATTCAATCTTCATTTGATTATGAAGTTCACATTGCTATGATTTATTAAGTACAGTATGGACAGAAAAGACATAATACCTAGGAGACATTATTAAAGAGCCTAAGAGTAATACCAAGAACACCAAAGCTACTGAATAATGCAGTATGCTAAGCATGACAGAGCAGCATCTACAAGCTATAATTTGTGGTATATTGTTCACACAAGAATTAATGATGGGGAAAATCTTACTGATGAATAAAAGATTCAGTCAGAGGGCATGTACAACGAGGTAATACTGTAAAAACAAAACAAACTGATGCATTTTAAACTACTGCCTGATAGATTACATGAAAACTCAACAAGAGGTAAACTTTTTTGACAGAATATCTTTGTATTTTCCAGATTTACAGAGCAATTCTCTTTGAATATTAAATAACCACTTTCAAATTTCCACTCCTTTCCTAGACTGATTACTGGAGGTAAATTTCAGATTAATTTCTAACACTTCTACTAGGGGAATAGATTTAAAGCAAGAATTTATATTAACCAAATATCCACCTGTCTTCTACATAAGGCCATTCAAATCCTCCAGAATCTGTTTTAAAACATGTGCATCCTTTTTCTGGGAACATTAATCGTTCTTCCTCCAAATTAGGACAAACATGCTAATTCTCCAGGAGTAATATGGCTCTCAAATACACAGATTTCATATTCTACATCATTATAAGCCCATGCAATGTTCCTCTCATTTTTAGTATTTCCCCTTTGTCTCACCCATTCTCATTTACATTGTCCTTCCCATCAAAGATGGTCACACTAGCATATTCAGTACATGTCCTTAGGCATCTGAAAATGTAGCCATGAGAAATAATAGGCAGTTTTCTGTGTGCTCTCTGAATGTACATAAATTGTTTTTCCTGATAGAATTCATTCTGTATTTCTCAGATCAATCCACTTCGCTAAATGTACAAATGGCTGATTACTTTTAATTGCCGGATTATATCCCATTGCATGTACACACAACACATTCTGATTATCCATTTCTCTAGCGACAGACAGCAAGTCTTCCTATAACTCGCTAATACAAATAATGCTCTGATATTATCCTCATAAATACTCCCTTAACTACTTGTACACAGTATAAACCCAGATGTGGGAATGACACATATATAGAATATACACATAATTAATTTCATTAGAATAGTTTATTCTCTCACCAATGATTTCTCATTTCTGCTCATTCTACCCAGCACTTGGTATTAGCTTTTCAATTTTACTAATTCTATGTTGACTTAATTTGAATTTCTCTGATTTCAAATGAAATTAAGCATCTCTTCACATACATATTGGCTATTTAGGATTCTTCCACAAATTGTCTATTTTTTTCCTTTGTCCAATTTTTGTTTGTATCCTTGCAGATTTTAATAGCTCTTAGTATATTCTATATGCTAATCACTTTTCAGTTTTACATTTTGAAAACATCTTCTAATATTCCACCAGTCTATTAAATCTATATATCATGTATTTTTTTGTACTTAATTTGAATGTGTTTGTATCTGCTGATCTCCATCACCTACCCTTAAATGTTGGACTTTCTAAATCTTGTTTAAACATCCTTTCCCACCCCAAGTTCACAAAGATAGTCTCAAATATTTTATTAACTTTATATGTTGCCTTTTATAGTTATGTTTTTAATCCATTGGGGTTTATTTTCTATGTGGAGTGATGTAAGAATATAAATTTACTTTCCCTATCTACTGAACCATATACTAAATAATCCCACTTTTCCCCCTGTGATTTGTGATGCTAATTTCTACTACATTCTACCTGCTCGTATATAACAGTTTTGTTCATTGTTGTTTTTTTTCTATTATTGTTGTATTAATTTTTTTATCTGCTCCTACACCAGTAGCATACTATTTTTTTGCTGTGTTTTTATACAATGTCTTAATATATTAGTAAGATAAATTTTCTCTCTTTGGTACATTATATATCCACACACATTTTTTTAAATTATCTGTTTCCTAAAAAACTGTGCTGAAATTTTCACTAAAACTCCACTGAATTTATAGATTTATGGAAAATGTTATTTTTATAGTCTTAATTTTTCCCATCCTTGAACTTGGTACTTTTACTCTTTTTGCCTAGATCTTGTTTTATGTCACTTAATACAATTTGAAAGGTTCTTTTCAGAGATACACTGGGTTATATCCTACGTACTTGGCAGTTCTTGTTGCTATTGTGAGTGAAATCATGTTTTTTTTTTTTTAAAGATTTTATTTATTTGACAAAGAGAAACACAGCCAGAGAGGAAACACAAGCAGGGGGAGTGAGAGAGGGAGAAGCAGGCTTCCCGCTGAGCAGGGAGCCCAACATGGGACTTGATCCCAGGTCTCCGGGATCATGACCCGAGCCGAAGGCAGTCGCTTAACCAACTGAGCCACCCAGGCACCCCTGAAATCACATTTTCCATACTAATTTCTAGGTGGTTGCTGCTGACATTGAAAAACGTTTGAACACTTAGGTGAAACTTAAGTGAATATAAAATATTTGTAGTTTTTCTATAGTACTTAGTATTCATTATTGTTATTCTTGTTGCCTAATATTGGTATTGTGTCTCCACAATATTTCTGAACTCCCCTATTAGTTCTAGATCTATTTATTTTTTAGGGAGACAGGGAGCACGAGCATAGAGAGGGGATAGGGAAAGGGAGAATCTTCAAGGAAACTCCACACTAAGTGCAGAGCCAGACAGAGGGCTCAGTTCCATGACCCTGAAATCACAACCAGAGGACCAGAGTGGATACCAATGGACTCCTAATGTTCCTCCCCTATTAGTTCTAATAGTTTGTCTATTGATTCAGTGGGGTCTTCTCAAAGAAGACCTAGTAATCTGCAAATTTCATTCAATGTTTAGACCTAGTTTTTCTTATTTTATTAAGCATCCATAACTAAACTGAAAATGGTATCTGTGATAACAAGCCTCTTTCCTGTTCCTAATCACAAAGATAATGTGTCACTTTTTCCCCCACTATATTTCCAGTAGGCTTTTGCTGAAAGCTTTTATCAAATTAAAGAAATTATCTTTCATTCCTAATTTTGCTAACACCTTAAAAATGTCATAAATAGATACTAAAATTTATCAAATGTCCTTTCTGCATATGTTGAGGTTATTTTTTCCCCTTTAGGGAATTAATGTGCTAAATCACAGATATCTTTTCTGGTGATGACCCTCCTTACATTTCTGGAATAAAACTTACATTACCAAATTTTATTTATTAAACCATCATTGGACTCAACTGATATTTATTCAGGATTTTACATTTTATTCATAAGTGAAATGGGCTAATAGATTTCTTGTATTGTCCTAATCTAGTGTTGGTCTGAAAATTATAATTAGTAAATTAATTCTAATCAAGATTTAAAATGAGTTGCACAGCTTTCCCATGTTTTCTTTTTTCTGGAACATTTTATATCAGCTGGAATTATCTTCACCTTCAAAGTTTTAACTCAAACTTTAAAACTATCTGAGCCCGTGGATTAATTTTTCAATCACATTCTAACCCCTCTGTGACATCCAGAAACTGAAAGTAAAATCTATGTTTCAGATTCCCTGGCAGTTAGGATTTCTGAATGTGCTTTAAGTTCTATCAGTAAGATTCACTTGTGGGAAATTCTGATTCAATATTGAGTCATGTGAAAACAGGGTACAGAGCATTCATTTTTATGGTATAGATGGTAGCAGCAGCAGTGTTAAACTAAAGCCAACAGTGCTGGCAGCAAATTCCTGATCATAATAGGGGCCACAGTTGTTCTGGTCACCAAGTTCCACTGGGTTTTTAAGACCATTCTTGCAAGTTCACCCAGAGTCCATTACTTTAGTCTTTTCAATAATTCTGTGTTTAAACCCTTTAATGATTATACTAGATAAAGTAGATTTGCTTAACTAAAATTAAGAACCATAACTACAGCAAATTCTACTTAGATTGGAGGCCTGCTGAATGGCTGAATGAACAGAAATCCCTTCATGGTTAATGGGTCATCCAAGTTTTCTATTTCTTCTTAGGCAAATTTTTCCTGGAAATTGTTTTTTTCATTTAGATTTTTTTTTCAAGATTTTAAGTAATCTCTACACCCAATGTTGGGCTTGAACTCACAACCTTGAGATCAAGAGTCGCATGCTCAATCGACTGAGCCAGCTAGGCCCCCCTCATTTAGGTTTTCAGTATTATTGCTATACAGTTCATAGTTTTTGTTTTCTTTTTTTTTTTTAAGATTTTATTTATTTATTTGACAGAGAGAGAGAGAGATCACAAGTAGGCAGAGAGGCAGGCGGACAGAGAGAAGGAAGGAGGCCCCCTGCTGAGCAGAGAGCCTGATGCTGGCCTTGATCCCAGGACCCTGAGATCATGAATGAGCTGAAGGCAGAGGCTTTAACCCACTGAGCCATCCAGGTGCCCAGTTTTTGTTATTTCCAAAATCTCTATTATTTCTGTAGTTGAGTCTTTTGGGGGGGATTGAATTTTAATTTATAGTCTCTTTTGGTCAATCAGCTTTGTCAGATATTTTACTTTTTTTTTTTTTGTAAATTTTTTTGTAGTAAACTCTACCCCCAACATGGGGCTTGAACTCATAACCCCAGCATCAAGAGTCACATACTCTACTAACTGAGCCAGCCAGGAGCCCCAGTATTTACTTTTTTCATCTCCTTAAAGAAATTAGGTTTTAATAGTTAATCACCCCTATTAATTTCTTTATTTCCTATTGATTTTTCCTTTTTTTTTTTGTATTATCTTTTCCCTTTTGGCTTCTATATGTTTATTCTACTATTGCATTTTCCAGCTCTTTGGGTTTAATGATGCTTTATTTCTCTCAATCTTTCTTGTTGTTTTTATTTAAGATTTTATTTATTTATTTGAGAGAGTGAGAGAGAACATGAGTTGGGGGGGTAGAGGGAGAGTTGAAAAAGCAGACTTCCTGCTAAACAAGGAGCCCAACATGGGGTTCTATACAATCCCTGGACCTGAGATCATAACATGAGCCTAAGTCAGCCACTTAACTGACTGAATCAGCTAGGTGTCCCTTTGGTTTTCTGATATATGTATTTAAAGTCAGTCATGCATTTTAAAAAATTTAATTCCCCAGGCACCTGGGTGGCTCAGAGGGTTAAAGCCTCTGCCTTCAGCTCAGGTCATGATCTCAGGGTTTTGGAATCTAGGCCCCAATTGGGCTCTCTGCTCAGCGGAGAACCTGCTTCTTCCTCTCTCCCTACCTGCCTCTCTGCTTACTTGTGACCTCTCTCTCTCTGTCAAATAAATAAATAAAATCTTTAAAAAAATTTAATTTCTCTTAAAATTTTTCCTCTTATTTTTAATTCAAGGGTTATCAGTTATTTTTAGTCTCTATATTTATGGGATTCTTTTCCAGCCACTTTTCAAAGTGCTTATTCTTAAATTGTTAAATGATGAAAGGACATAATTTATATTACATGGATTCTTTGAAATATATGGAACTTTCTTTATGACTTAATTCTTGGTTAATTTTTGTGGATGCTCCAAATGTGTTCGAAAATACAGTGGACAATGAGGAATGCAGAGGTTAGAAGTATTGATCCATACCATCAAAAATCTGCATTTAGGGGTGCCATTCAGAAAAGCATGTGACTCTTGACCTTGGGGGCATGTGTTTGAGTCCTACATTGGGTATAGAGATTACTAAAAATATAAGTAAACTAAAAAAAAAAAAAAACTATATACAAATTCTGACTCCCTAAAAACTTAACTATAGCCTACTATTGACCAGAAGCCTTACTGGTACCAGTCGATAAACATGTTTTGCATGTTATATGTAATACATATTGTATTCTGACAATAAAAGTAAACTACATCAAGGAAAATGTTACTAAGGAAATCACAAACAAAATACATTTACAGTACTGTAAAAGCTTTTTTGGAAAAAGAAATCTACTTGTAAGTGGACCTGCACAGTCCAAAACTTTATTGCGCTGAGTAAGACCTATGCTCCTCCTCTAAAAGCAGACATCCCAGGGTACTATTAACTACCTCTTTTGCCCCTTAACCCTTTCATATTCTCAATGATTTATTAGAACTGATAAATAAGAAACTGAGGTAGTATCTGGAACATGCTGGAAGACACAGATTATGCAAGTTGTTCAAAATTATTATGTAACCTCCATAGTGTTGTTCCTGGGTCAACAGTAATATGAGTTCTCTGTTGAGTGTAAGAGTCTGTATCTTCATTTCAGTTTTTATTTTTTTTAATATTTTATTTATTTGACAGAGAGAAACACAGCCAGAGAGGGAACACAAGCAGGGGGGAGTGAGAGAGGGAGAAGCAGGCCTCCTGCCAAGCAGGAAGCCCAATGTGGGACTCGATCCCGGTTCCCCGGGATCATGACCCGAGCCGAAGGCAGTCGCCCAACCAACTGAGCCACCCAGGTGCCCCTTCATTTCAGTTTATTAATTATGATTTTATATAATTCTGATTTTTTGGTGGGCTCGTATTAGCTTTTAGAAGGAAGACTCAAAACCTCTAGCTTCAACTGACTTATTGATTTATCCCACAGTCCTTTCTGCTTCCATATATATTTCAAAGGCATATTGTTTGTTGCTAATATGTTCATATCATTATAGCTTATTGGTATATTACTATTTAAAATTATTTTTTACTTTAAATTGTACTTTGCTATCATGGATTTTTAAGAAAGGGATTGGTTCATATATGCCTGATATACCTTTTTCTATCCTTTAACATATGGCCTTTATAAACATATTTGAGGTAGCTTACTGAATCCCCCCCCCCCATAAAGCCACACGGGGTATTACTTACAAACAAACACCTTAAGGTCTACATAGTAGGTATATAGCTTCATACCAGAAAAGTGAGATTACATAATGATTTTGAACAAGTCACACATCTATGTCTTCCAGCATGTTCCAGATACTACCTCAGTTTCTTATTTATCAGTTCTAATAAATTATTGAGAATATGAAAAGGTTAAGGGGCAAAAGAGGTAGTTAATAGTACCCTGGGCTGTCTGCTGTTAGAGCAGAAGCATAGGTCTTACTCAGCTCAATAAAGTTTGTCTAGGAAACTTTTGGTTTCTTTGTCTAGTTGTACTTGGGCAAGCACTAAGATTGGAATAGAAAGCATCTCATTTTGTCCATGTTGACAATGATATCTCAGTATCCAGAGAATAATGGGAAACTACTAGAATCTACCTTTTAGACTGAATCAAGTAACACACCTAAAATGACTTAGTTATTGATCAGATTCACTGTGAGCAGAATGTGATGGCAATGATTTCTAGTCACAGTTTTGGAAACTTGCTTAGGGTTGGCCACTGTGAGATCAACTCCCACCGCCTGGAAAAAAACTACACCCTAGCGGACTTTTTTCAAGTCCCCAGTCACCCTCATCAAAAGAATGTTAAATCAGACAACACCACTACACCATCCTTAATGAAAAAGTTAAACAGGTCAGATAGCTAGTCAGATGTCACATATCAACTGGCGTTAATAGGAGACTTGAAATCCAGGTCATATGTCCAACATGGGAAGAATTAGACAGAGGTACTTTAATCAATGTCAGCAATGCTATCCAGGTATATAGTCTTTCTAATGATTTTCTTCAGCAGCTCCAGGGCTTCATTATTCCCTAACATGTTCAGAGGAAAACTCCTCATGCCCCATACTGGTAGCATCTTTTCTTATTCCTCTTGATGACATTCTTTTGATTGTAACACCATGGCTCCAGTGCACGTAGCTTCCTTGAAGTCTGAAGAATTATGAAATGCTGCACAGTGAGCTTGCTGCTGATGAGATCGATCCCTGATCATACTAAAATTGGAACTGGCTAGATAACATCTGAATGGCCAGATTATTCAGTAATGAGATGGGAGAAGGAGCTAGCCCCCTTTTTAACAGCTTTGGCTTTGACAGTCATAGGCATACATAGTCTGACAATTATTCTATTTAAATTCCTTCTCAGTGCCAATTTGTCATCAGTTTATCAATCTGCTACTTATAACGCTGTCTCTTGTTTATCAGGCAGTCCCAGTAGTTTTACTGATATGTTCAACAGACCTTGAGGCATTTTTCCCCATGTAAATCATTGTTTCCCAGAGTTTGAGGGCCTTATATACTACTGACTGAGATGCTACTAGATGTAGGAGGTCTGAAGAGGACTTTTCTGATATAGAGCTCAACCTCAATACCGAGGTTTCTAGTAAGCTTTAGCAATGGTCTTGACAACAGATATGGTAAGATCAGGGTGTAGGTTCTGGATGCTCAGTAAAGGCAACAGCAGTGCTACATACTCCCATGGGGATACAAAGTTTACCCACATATTTCTCCAAGAAACAAAAAAATCTCTTTAGAAAATATATTTCCGAAATTGTTGTCTTTTTTAATCCAATCTGAAAATTCCTTTCTTACAAGTTGTGAACTTAACCACTAATTGGACTAAACCACTAACTGAAATTATTGTAGTATTTGGAATATTTCCTGATACACCTTATTTAGAGTTTTCCAACTGCCACATTCTTTTCTTCCTTTTCTACTTCCCATAGGATAATGCAAATTATTTTCTACTGATGTTAAAGCTACATTATTATGTTATTTTTGTTTTTTTGCCTCTTCCTAAAACTGATATGGTTAGTCTCAATCTTCTCCACTAATTACTTAAGCTTACCAATAAATATGTCTTGTCCCAAACAAGATAAGAACCTTAATTAGCATCTGCCTATTTCTTTCTGTTCTGCCTCAGCTCTTCACCTGGCCATATTGTGTCATCTAGCATATTTCTTCAGGATTGATATACATATATTTTAAATTTTTCTTTCCTGTTCGTTTTGTTGAGTCAATGCTTAATTAATTGCTTACCTTTTAAAAAAATGTTTTGTTGGGGCACCTGGGTGGCTCAGTTGTTAAGCATCTGTCTTCAGCTCAGGTCATGATCCGAGTCCTGGGATTCAGCCCCGCATTGGACTTCCTGCTCAGTGGGAAGTCTGCTTCTCCCTCTCTCACTCCCCCTGCTTGTGTTCCTTCTCTGGCTGTGTTTCTCTCTGTCAAATAAATAAATAAAATCTTAAAAAAAATTTTTTTTCTAGGATTTCTCTCTTGATTGAATACTCTCTCAAGTACTTTCAAAAAAGGTGGGGTTTTTGTTTGTTTGTTTTTTTGAGTGATGAACTTTTTGTAGCCTGATACCATCAAATTCTCACATGTGAATGTAGTTTATTTAGATGTAATAATCTAGTTACTGGTTATTTTGCTAAAATCCTTTGAAATTAGAAATACTCCATTATCTCCTTGCATCAAGGCCCTGGGCACTACTCTTTCTTGCAGCTTTAATTATCTGGCCAAAGAGCTGGGGTGAAGGGAATGGAGGAGAAGAATGAATGTCCAGAGCGTGGCCATCTTGCCTGCATTCGTTGTTATATGCAACCACAACATTACCCTGGCTGGCACTGAGCTGATGCCATTGTTTATCTTCCCTGCAGAGGCAATGGCATGGGAAATGATGGGCCAGAACAATGTGGGAGAGAGAAAAGGGCAACTCTTCTTCCAACCAAACCTCTATGCCTTGCTTAGCCCTCTTCATCTGTAGGCTGTCATTCCTTCCTTCATTCCCTGTCATTCCTTCCTTTCACTCCCTTCTCCCCCTCCCAGACACACACATAGCTTTTATATTTCAAAACAGGTATATACAGACTTAGAATAAAATTTTTATAAACATCCTCAGATAATTCCGAGACACTGAAAGGCATTTAAAGCTTTGGAGCAGAGATCCAATTTATATGCTCATGATGAGCAAGCAATAATTGGATAAGAGAAAATGAGGGAAAGCGGGTACCAGAGTATCTGAGGCTGAGGAAGAATAACATCAAGACAGAGAGCAAGGCAGACCAAAAATATGATTAGGAGGTTTCCCAGAATGAGGTCCAAAGCATGCACCTGTTATTCATTCACCATTTACCTTTATTATTAAAGTAGGTGGACTTGCGGGGTCTATCTCCATGAAGAACTGTATAATTATTTGGAAGGTCTAGCTATGTTTGATAGCGGTTCCCAGCTCAAGTGTAGGGTCCCTAAATCATCAGAGAACAAGATCCAATATTTAACCAATCTCTTAAGCATCAGACTGAAAAGAAACTCTCAAAATAAAATGGAGAATGGAATACAAGCCATTTTGAGAAATATGTCTGTCCTAGTGGCATTGATAGATGAGAAGCAAAGTGTGTCTTTAATTCAGGGAAGAACAGATGATCAGAGGCCTGGTGATTATAGGACCCAGGAGACCATTACTGTCAGCAGAGGAGGGAGGCTGCTAAAAGGAGACTAAGAAGACTTAGATGGTTAATAGATTTATAAGACATCTTGGGTACTTCTTGATCTTAAAGCTGAATAAATAATCTTAAAAAAAAAGAGTTGGACACTTAACCAACTGAGCCACCCAGGTGCCCCATATATAAATATTTTTTAAAAAATAAAAGAATATTCATTGATAAAAAGTAGCCAAATAAAAATAAAGGAAAAAATCCTTATCACATCACACTACAGTGGAATACTGAAGGTGGCACAATCTATCTAAATTTTTTTTAGCCACTCCCCATTTCTTTTTTTATCTTATTTTATTTATTTATTTGACAGAGAGAAACACAGCTGGAGAAGGAACACAAGCATGGGGAGTGAGAGAGAGAGAAGTGGGCTTCCCACGGAGCAGGGCGCCCAATGCATGGCTAAATCCCAAGACTCCAGGATCATGACCTGAGCCAAAGGCAGACTCTTAATGACTGAGCCACTCAGGCACTCCTCCCCCCATTTTCTTACTATGGTTTTGGATTTCACATAGCAGATAAGCTTTAAGACATTACAACATGTCAAGTTCCCATGTAATATAAAGAAAACCAGGGCACCTGGGTGGCTCAGTTGGTTGGGCGACTGCCTTCAGCTCAGGTCATGATCCCGGAGACCTGAGATCAAGTCCCACATCGGGCTCTCTGCTCGGTGGGGGGGCGGGGGGGGAAGCCTGCTTCTCCCTCTCTCACTCCCCCTGCTGTGTTCCCTCTCTGGCTGTGTTTCTCTCTGTCAAGTAAACAAAATCTTAAAAAAAAAAAAGAAAAGAAAAGAAAAGAAAAGAAAAGAAAATCATCTATAATTATCTGAAAAGAACATTAAAGTTGTAAAGGCTTAAATCCCTTTCCAAATATCTCCACGAGGCCAGATTTTTTTCATATACATCATCACAGCAAAATGAATACAGAAAATATGAGACTCCAGCCAAACTTTAAGCCAGACATTAGAAGATTAAAAAAATATATATAAACAATGTCCCTTTTTCCAAAAAAAAATTTGTTGTGGAAAATATACTTATTTTATAGTTATTTAATAAAATATATTATTTATGCTAACAATAAAATGGGATAGTTATTTTTGATGAAAAGATGTCTTAAATTTTTCTAATCTTCTTAAAAATTATTGTTATAATCCTCATAAACACAAACTGAGTTCTTTGAAGTCCCCATTTTAAGAGTGTAAAAAGGAGTTCTAGACCAAAATGTTTGAAAACTACTTAAATATTTCATTGGCTTTGAATTGCAATTAAGGAACCCGAAATACAAAACAGATGACTTGATCCAAGTCACAGAGCTAGTAATTTTCATGGTTTGTGAATTTTAAATATTTTTTAATTTTCTATTTTAATTTTTATAAATTTTTCATGAAATATATTACATTTATTTGAGATAAGGATATTTTGATATTTTAAAATCCTTTCAAAAATTCCATACAATTCACCTTATGAAACTATATATTTCAAGTTCTAATTTCTTTGAGAAAAATTAATAGTATCATCCTTTCGGAATCAGAGTTACATCTTATATAAGCTGACAATTCTTTTCCCAGTTCTATCATTTTGTTGAGTTCCATAGGATCTCAAGTACATGAGTACTAATAATATCAGAAAGTTTTTTTATTTCAAATAAGAAATGTGTCTGCAAAGTTCTATTTATATATTCATATGCACACATACATTGTGTAAATTTATAAGTTTATAAGGTATAGTTCATTGATTGTTCTACTAAAATTTTGAAGCTATCCTGAGATATCTAAGAGTCTTATTCTAAAAACACACTTAAAAATTATTTGAGACAATTTTTTCAGTCTAGCTAAATTCCAAACTTATCTTTAACTCTGACACAATCCCCAAAATTAATCTGTCACATGCAGTATAATCCCTCTAGTATCTCCAAGAATGTGGCATCCTTCATGGCGTGAAGTCTTTTGATATCATCATATAATAAATGTGTGCTCCACACTAATATAGACACAAAAATCACACAGTAATAAATAGAAACTGTTCAACATAGCATCTTGATGAGGTATGCTTATTATATTATTTTAACAGAACAAGAAACTAAGCTGTAAAGACCTGCTCAGACTTGCCTAGGGTTAATCGTAGAATTACTAGTAAAGCCAAAAGATAGGAATTTCTAGTTGTTGGAGTTTGTGACAACACAATACCAGGTATCCTGTCTTGTAGTTAGGATCAAAATGTATCTGAGATTTGTTTTGTTCCACATTATTTCTGTGCACTTCATGCAACTTGAATAAAGGACATACTATGAGTTGGACTGATCAGAAATCAGAACTCACTCTTTGTTCTCCTGAGTAATTAGCCATATTATAAATAGTTCCTTCTGAGGACATTTTAAATTTACTAGCAGTTGAAAACAGAAAAAGAAATGCGCTTTTTGAAAAAAATGGAAGTGTTCAACATTTAAAAAATATTAACTGAGTGACCTCATGTGCTAGGTGTTTGAGATGTGATGGATAGACAAGGGCACTGTTCTGGTAGATTACCTTTGAGTGGGGGCAAATTTAACATATAACTCTAGCCAGTGAAGTGCAACAAAAAAGATAATACAACAGAAGGATGACATGAAATGATATGAGAAAAGCAAGCTTCCTTAAATAGGGTCATCGATGAAGGCATCTTGTATCAGTTAACCTCCAAACTGTGGACTGACATGAATGAGGAAAAGCAAGGCCTACAAACAGTGGAGAGCAAATATGAGGACCAAAGTGTGAAGAAGCTTGTTGTGTTTGAGGAACAAACAGAAGGCAGCGTGGCTGTAGTTTAGTGCAACAATGTGAGATGAAGGGAGGTCAAAGGTAAGGGCACCAGGGTGAAGTCAGAGAAGCTAGGTGGGAGAGAGGTGGCAGGTTCCCACAGGTTGTGGTGGAGTTTAGATTTTGTTTGAAGCCTAATGGAAAACTAGAGGATCTTAAGTTAGAGACAGATAATATACCTTACAGTTTTCTATTAAGGGGAGGAAGAATGAGGGGAACCAGTTAAGTGAATGATGATGGTGATTTAAACCTGGGAGATAGCTGTAAAACTGGAGAAAACTAGACATACTCAGAACCTGTTTTGAAAGTGTTTCTGACAGGAACTACTGATGGTTTGGACACAGGACGTGAAGGAAAGAGAGAATGCATTTATTCCCATACAGAAAATGTTAGCTACTACTTATTCTAAAAGTACAATCCATAAAAATAAAACAGACTTCATCAGAATTAAAACAAGACTCTGGTAAGAGGGGAAAAAAAAGAAGACAAGGTATAGATTGGGGAAAAATATTTGAAAATCACATATCTAACAAAAGACTGATGCCTAGAATATATAAAATAACTCTCAAAACTCAATAGTATAAAACAAACAATCCAATTAGTACATGAGCAAGAGACATGAGGAGACATTTCACTGAAAAAGACACAGAAATGGCAAATATGAAATAATGTTCAACATCATTACTAAGGAAATGAAAATAAAAATTACAAGGAGATGGTTTTAGAAATATTAGAACGTTTCTTCATTTCACAATAAAGAATCTGTCTGCAATGTTCTATACCTCATCAGGATGCTATATAAATTGTGCATAAAATATAAATCAGAATGGGTAAAATACTAAATAGTGACACTGTCAAATGTCAGCAAGGATGTGGAGAAAGTGAATTACTCATACACTTCTGGTGGGAATATAAAATGATAGAGATGCTGTGGAAAACATTTTGGCAGTTTCTTTAAAAAATAAATATGCGGGGCGCCTGGGTGGCTCAGTTGGTTGAACGACTGCCTTCAGCTCAGGTCATGATCCCGGAGACCCCGGACCGAGCCCCACATCGGGCTCCCTGCTCAGCGGGAAACCTGCTGCTCTCTCTCTCACTCCCCCTGCTTGTGTTCCCTCTCTGGCTGTGTTTCTCTCTGTCAAATAAATAAAAAATCTTAAAAAAAAAAAACTAAACTAAATATGCAACCTCTATACAACACAGTAATTGCACTCCGGGCATTTACCCCAAAGGAATGAGACTTACATTCACAGAAAAAAAAAAACCTCACATGAATGTTTACAGTAGCTTTAATGCATAGATAGCAACAAAAACTGGAAACAAACTATATGTCCTTCAACAATCATATCATCAGATATATAAGTGCACATGAATGATTATATAAGTTATGGTACATCCACATCATGGAATACTTCTCAACAATAAAAAAGGAATAAAATATTGATACATACAACAATCTGGATGAATCTCCAGAGACTCATGCTGAGTATGTGATAATCTCAAGATCACATACTGTGCTATTCCATTTAAATTATATTCTTGACATGACAAAATCATAGAAATGGAGAACAGATTAGTGGTTTCCATGGGTTGAGGAGGAGGTGAGAGTGGGAGAGAAGTGGGTATTGTTATAAATGTAACTCATTAATTTAATAATTAATATAAATTAATATAAATATATACAAATACAAAGAAGGACCCCATGGTGATGGAAATGCTCTATCAATGTCAATACCCTGGTTGTGATGTTGTATTGTAGTTTTGCAAAATGTTACCACTGGGGGGAAATGGTTAAAGAATCGTTGAATCTCTCTGTATTATTTCCTACAACTGCATGAGGATCTATATATTTCAAAATAAAATGTTTACTATATACAGAAAATTTAATTTACATAGATAAAATGACATGTAAATGTCATGTTAATGTAAACAGGACCCGTGAAATTTTGGCTAGGACCTCAAAAGAGTAAATTCAACATTCCAAAGTGAAGATCATAACCATCCTATAAGGACTTGTACAAAAAAGTTGAGGGTAACTGGCTGTAATGCTCTGAATGACTTTAACCACTTTAACAATCTCAAATGACTGAGAATTAGAGATTGGAGGAGAGAGTTTATGGGAATCATTGTTATGTTTAGATAGCACCCTTCCCCTCGAGGAAGAAAAGTAGATATCAGTCCCTTTTCACCCTAAATCAAAAGAAGAGACTTTAGGAAGACCAGTGGGAGAACTTAAGGTCTGGGGAACATGGGAGTGTTTACTTTCTGTCTGGGAAATCCAAAAAGTCAGAGAATTGCTGGCTAGTTGCTCAGAGGGCAGAGATAAGAAGGGTTAATGTACCTGTGGTAGAGTGGTCACTCTCTAACAGGATTTTTGCTTTTCCTGAATTCTGGCAGTAAAATACTGCTCTGAGTCTCTTGGGGGCAAACAAAACAGTTTTTCCATGCGCCAAATACGGACCACTCACTTAGGAAAGCCAGCCCGGGGTTCTTTTTTAAGCTATGCCCAAAAGCACAACCAAGACTAGTAAACAGTCCTCTGCAGGAAGAAGCTAAGTAAATTAATAAAGCCAAGGACCAGCAGGACGAGATGCATTAGCTCTTGTATTAGAACCCACATGGAGAGTGGAGTGGTCTTGGAAAAACCCATGAAAGTGCTCATGAGAAAGACTCCCATTTTAAACATCTACCAAGTCCAGAAAGTGCCGGTGCTAGATCATGAAGACAGTACTAGTTTAGTCATATTTTTTTTTTTTTGTAAGCCACTTCCAATAAATCCCTCCGTCCACTCTAACCTTGAGAACAACCACAAGCACAACCAAAATGGAGGTGGAGCATCCTTGTGGATCATACCATGATTTCCAGTTTTTCTGAATTATTTTACTGACTGAGCAGGAATATAGTACTATAAATGTGAAACTGCACATTTTGGTTTGAGAGAAATGTTTTGTCATCTGCAACATTGAGACTTTAGTGGAATAGCAAAACTATTACAGCTGGAAAATTTAAGTTAGAATCTAGCTCCTATCCAGGATGAGAAGGTGTCCAATTTTCCCCCCTGAGTAAAGATTTTCAAATTTGTGTGGCCAATGGCCAAAGCTGTTTTTCTCTGCTAAATTTCACTGGGATCAACATGTTTTGATTTATTGCACATATGGCCCATAAATGGATGGGAGAGAAAAAGCAATAGAGCTAATTCATATCAGAGAGAGTTCTGAATAACCAATGACTGGCCAGGAACTACAAATTCTGCACATTCCTAAATCATCTGATATAAATGCCCAAAAGAGAATGCCGGGAAGGGAGAATAAAGGGCAACTCCAATGACTTCTTTTGGATGCACTCATTTGTAATATGAAGCAGATTTAGCATGTTACCCATAATTTGCTTTTAATATCTTTATTGGGATTGTTTTTTCATATTCATTTGAAACTTAATTCTTTGGAATTCAGAAATTTAGGGGCACCTGCGTGGGCTCAGTTGGTTAAGTATTTGCCTTCAGCTCAGGTCATGATCTCAGGGTCCTGGGATGGAGCCCTCCATTGGGCTCTGTGCTCAGCGGGGAGTCTGCTTCTCCCTCTCTCTCTGAAAAAAAAAATGGACTTCAGAAATTTAATTTCAAATATTGTAACAATTACAATAGTTGCATTGGCAGCAAAAATGTCACATGCTTTAAAGAATGTATACAATTAAATCAATATTTATGGTAGCTTGGTATAAAGTTACAAAAATTATTTTTAGTATTTTTCTTTTTTTTTTTTTAAGATTTTATTTATTTATTTGACAGAGAGAAACACAGCGAGAGAGGGAACACAAGCTGTGGGAGTGAGAGAGGGAGAAGCAGGCTTCCCACCGAGCAAGGAGGCCGATGTGGGACTCGATCCCGGGTCTCCGGGATCATGACCTGAGCCGAAGGCAGTCGCTTAACCAACTGAGCCACCCAGGCGCCCCTATTTTTAGTATTTTTCTTATCCAAATTTCTATAATAGTGCCTTTCTTTATAATAATAACTTTTTAAAATAGTATAAAGTTCAGGTGTACTTTGTAAATTCTAAGAACAGATCTTCTACCTTTTTTTTGGGGGGGGGGTTATAAAATGATATATTTAAAATCCCAAAGATCATTAAAAAAATAATCAGGACTTAATGATAATATTATACCATCAGTATCTCTTTAAATGTAGGTTTTATTTTTGATTCATTACAGAATGCACTTTCTTTTTCTAACTGTTTTTACCATTTCAAATTCCGGAGTGAGAGAATATCCAACTTCAAAGTAAGAATTAAGTTGTAAAAACGAACAAATGAAAAAAACAGCATAACGCATTGAGGCTATTAGTTTGAATAAGTTACAAGCCCAAATTTCATATTCTTTTAAAAACCACAGAATAAGCCCCATGAAATGTTTGCTTCAGAAACAATTTCATCTAAGTAAATAATTTTATGGTAATCGTCTTAGAGAAAATCTTACATACTCTTATATACATTTCACTTGGACAAGTTTTTAACTCAACATTTTCTGTAATACATATAGACAGTGACTTATTAAAGAAAATAAATTATAAAAGATATTATGAATAAATTATTTTCATTTCAAAGGGATATTTTACATAGGAAGTCTTTTATCTTACAGATTTTTTAAATAGTTGTAATTCTAGTGTTTTTAAATAAGAGTTGATTTATGGGAAATATTTCAGAAATCGTGCAGAAATAATAAAAACTTTTATTTTTATATAACAATAATAAATAATAAAATATAATAATAACTTTTTATTTTCTAGAAAACTACTTTTCTAGAAAGTAGTACAATATATGCATTTCCTCCTAGTTATAAGTATTTATAAAGCCTCTTTCTTTAATGCTTTAAAAATGTTTAAAAATTTAAGTGTTTTAAAATGTAACAAACATTTAAAAAAAAACTACTTCAATACTATGTAGAGTGAATTAAAAACTTTCTGGGGCACCTAAGTGGTTCACTCAGTTAAGCATGGGACTCTTGATCTCAGCCCAGGTCTTTAATCTCAGAGTCGTGAGTTTAAGCCCCACATTGGGCTTGGAGCCTACTTTAGAAAACAAACAAACAAAATTTCTGGGATTAGTCCACTTGTTAAAAGTTCATTTTCCTCCATTTGACCTTTGTTGTATTTACTTCTGACACAGTTATTTTGGTCACAGAGATAAAGTATAATTGGTTATCAATGGTCTATATACAATGCTATCAAAACCTTGAGTCTTTCCTTTTTCTTGTCTTCTCTTTTCCATTAATCAATTCAGAAAAAGGAAATCTTTCCCACATTTTATCTTTTGGTTTGCCCTTTTCTTGCCTATTTTTGCCTTTTGGTATATATAAGGGATACAATTTGTGACTGCCTTCCTTTCTCCTTCTTATACTACTTTAGCTTGTGCTATATAACTCCATGTTGTTATTTTCTAAGTTTCCTCTTGATGCAACTGTAGTCTCCAAGTACACTACAAGCCAAGCTATCCCAAAGGTCATGGAATAGAAGGCTCACAGACCAGAGATTCTCAAATCACACATCCCTTTAAAGCAAAAAGAAGGAGGTGGGGTAAATTACCACACTTAGGATAAAACAAAAGGGAAGGACCACACTCCATGAATCCCAAGTTATGCAGTGTTCATATCTGTGCACTCTCCTTCTCACTCTGTGTATGTCTGCTGCATTAGTCTTCCTCACTGATGACCTGGGAGCCCCACATCAGGCTCTCTGCTCAGCAAGGAGCCTGCTTCCCCGTCCCCTCCGCACCCCCGCCTCTCTGCCTACCTGTGATCTCTCTGTCAAATAAATAAATAAAATATTTTAATAAAAGAAACACTTGAATTTATATGTACAAGTTAGTATTATCTTTTAAAGTACTGGCCCTTGAAAGTTAACATACTTACAAATAACGCTGCCATTACTCAAGGGATATTGAGAACTCCTTTGAAACTGCTTTCAGATCTAGTTCTTGAGAAATACATGATAATTACTAGAATCTATCCCTGCCCACTTTTGCTTTAGTCTGAGTCACCTGGTTTTGATCTGGAGGATTTATTAAGTTTCAAAAATTAAATCCACTCTCAAAGAATAAAGACTTGTTACTAATGCTGGTAAGTACTTGCCACAACTTCCAATTAAACTTGAGGCAACATGATGTCTTAGTCTACTTCTGCTACTTTGAATTTGGAAAAAGACGACAAATGTGGTGGATAATAATAGTAGTAACTTAAGACTGGTCTTTATTGCCTTTCTATGAAGAGAAGAGAATCACCACTGTGCCCTGCTCACCCACACCCTCCCTAATTTCAGTAGGCTGTTGCCATATCCCAGGGTTATTTCCAGCTAAGACAAATGTATAAGTACAAATGTATAAACACAAAAAGTGTCCCTAGCCTCCGAAGTCTAGGCCATGAACCAAGACCACATTTTACTATCACCCACCCACATCCCTAAAGGGGAGAATCTATATACTTTTCCATTTGCCATATCCATAAGGCATTCTGGTAAAATAGGAAACTTCTCAAGGGCTAGTGAAGTGTAGAGCACAGGCAGATGCAATGGTTGTGCCCGGTCTGAAGGGAAACGTAAATAATAACAAAAATCTTAATAAACACTTCCATGACTCTGTGTGCCAGGCTCTGTTTATTCTTCCAATCTTCACAGTTCTGCGAATTGGCACTCTTTTAACACTCATTTTACAAATGAGAAACCCGGGTCTCACGGAGGTGATTAACTAGCCGACTACTCATTCTTAGACGATAGCCCAGGGTTCAAACCTGACACTGGTTCGAGTTTGTGCTTTCAGTAAAAAACTGCTATCTGGCAAATTTTAAGCCATCAGTACTGACAACTGGGGAACTAATGGAAAAGGGACCACACCTCGTAAACAGTGCTGATACACCAAAGAAGTCTGACGTCCCAAGGGAAGGCAAACAAGAGGCCAGGAGGTGAACTCCTCCCGAGCGACTTTAACAGACGCAGTTTCTGACGGTAGAAGCGCGTCAGAGACCGCTCCGCCGCCACAACACTCCCTCATTGGGTCCCTCCCAGGCAGCGTCAAATCGCGGGCGTCCAGAAGGAGGTGGGACTTCCGGGCTCGGTGACGCCACTACTAGTCGCGCCGGAAATACCTTTTGAGGAAAGACTGAGAAATACTCGGTTCCTGAAGTTCCTGGTCAATCTTGTGTTCCACAAACACAGAAAGAAAATCGGGTGGTTTTTCATCTGCTAATTGTCAGGTTTTTGGAGCAGTGAGAAACAGGAATTTGGACATGGACAGCCGCTTGCAGGAGATCCGGGAGCGGCAGAAGTTACGGCGACAGCTCCTTGCGCAGCAGGTCCGCGGCCCAGGGAGGAATCGATCATGCGCGTGCGCGGTTCTCTTCTCCCCCTCCCGCTCTTTCCTATCTTTGCCTACCTCCTGCGATGCACACTTTCCTGGTCAGGCGACCCTGATACCTAGGCCTACCTTCCTTTTTTGTTCTTAACTCCGCAGTACCGCGAATATTCTCCATTCTGTGCCTTGGCCATTACGTTGCTAAACCGAACCACATGATTGGTCTTCAGCAGTAATTATGGAATGCTCGCCAAGTGTCTGGCGCAGGGCTTAATGATGGGGATACAAAGCTTTGGTGTTTGTAAATAAATTACCGTAGTCACGCAAGGAAAAGTGACTTGTTATCCCTTAAGTTTCTCTAAACTATTTTTTAAAAATATGTTATTTATTTGACAGAGAAACTACAAGTAGACAGAGGCAGGCAGAGAGAGGAGGAAGCAGGCTCCCCGCTGAGCAGATAGCCCAGTGCAGGCCTTGATCCCAAGACCCTGAGATCAGGACCTGAGCGGAAGGCAGAGGCTTTAACCCACTGAGCCACCCAGGCGCCCTCTCTAAGCTATTTAAGTGCCCCTCTGTGTCTTGCCTTATTAGCACCTAGTTCTTGAGATTGTGGTTTCCTTGTGAAATAGATTTATAGTGTTTTCTTTGGGAGCATGTCTAAAGACTGCATTAGAAGGACCCCAGTTGTAAATTTTTGTTTGTGCATCTTGTGTGTTGCTAAGAACGGTATCTTCGTCATCACCCACGGCTAATACATGGCTTTTCCATGCTCTTTCAGTACACTAGCTGTTCCCAAGTCTTGTAGTCGGTTAGGAACTATTCTGTTTAAGTAAGGATGTCTGATAGAATCAATGACAGACCTCTGCTTTACCAACTAATTTCAGCCTTTCTTTTAGTTGTTTTTTTCTATTTGAACAATACAGATTACTCTCCAAAATGTGGTTTCAGCAATTTATACTTTACAATTTTTTTTTTTTTTAATGTCCTCCTTTCTTTCTGATTTCTGTGCATCCACTGTAGCACAGCTTAGGTCAGAACATTGTGATGAAAACTGTCTTGATCTCTCTGGTTAAGGGTCATCTTCCACCTGGCTTTCGTTGTCCTTACTGTTGAGTACACTACTTACATTACTTTTTGTTATACAGAATGTAAACGTCAGCAACTTACACCTGCTTTTTACTTAGCTATATCTTTATTCCAAAAAAATCATATATGCTTTCAAATGATACCAAATTGTCCTAATTATCAAAATATTTAGTGCTTCCATAACAGAAAATCTGTGATTTACTTATTCCATTCACTCCACAGGTTTGTTTTGTTTTGCTTTGGAGCATAAGAGGACAATTGTATATGTGAGCAGAATTTTAACTTAAAGCATTTCTAATGTAATACATTGTATTCTAATGTAGTAGGAAATCCAGTTGGTTCATTCAGATATTGAGTGTCTACTCTGAGGTATTATGCAAGCTGCTGAACGAATAGATACCAAGATACCATCTCCTTGGGAGCTTACATGTAACTTGTGGAGAAGTAAACAAAAGTAAAGATAAAATAATTGAAGTGTAAAATAAAATAATTGGAAGTTGTGATAAAGACTTTAAACAATATAAACAGGGAGTAAACAAAAGTAAAACATAGAATAATTGAAAAGTTGTATTAAGTGCTATGATCCAAATAAGGAAATGAGATAAAAAGAAGAAAAGTGGAAGGAGGCTACCTATTCTATGTACTCTTTAAGGAAATCACTTGTCCTTATCTGAGACCTGAAGAGAGAGGTGTCACTCATGGGAAGAATATTTGAAATCATTTTAACTGTGGGAAGTAGGTGTCTTCTAACTAATGAGAATAGGGTTCAGGAAGACTTTATGGAAGTGCTAAAATATCAGGAACATTTGCTATATTGTAAGAGATTTAATATTGGAGAAACCTTAGGGGAGTCATGAAGTAGGCAGACTTTCCTCTTACCCTTCTTGTACTTAAAAATATTAAGTGGTTCCTCTTGGCCTATAAATTGCATTCTGCAGTTGTTCATTTGGCTTTTAAAGATTTCCGTGAACTGATCCCATTCTGTGTAGCCAGCTTATCTCAAGTAGTTATCTGTTGTATTTTGCAGAATTTCCCTGACTGCCAAATAGAATTTGTATTACCATTTTTTAGGTATTATTAAAATTCAGTATTTTGCCTATAAGTCATTATATAAAGACTTGGCTTGAATAAAACTGGATAAATATTTATTACCATGCAAGATAAATAAGGTATAATATATGAGCTGATAAATACAAAGTGTTAATGCCTACCACCCTATATACACTCTATGTTAGCTGCTTTTTTGGTTGTTATTGCTACTACTGCTAAGTGTTGTTTTATTATTTACTTGAAAAGTGGAGGATTGGCTAAAATTGTCTTAATTTCAAATATAACTGAAAGTATAAAATGTTCTCTAGCTCTCAAATTTGTTTCTAATTAACATGGTTTTGTTCCAAGGTATTTTCTGGTTTTCCTGCAAGGGAATTAATCCATTCGCCAACTGAGGTAGTTAGGGTTTTTTGTTTTTTTGTTATTTTTTTTTTTAAATACCAGATATATTAAATGTTACTACACAGGCTGGAAGGTCTAGCCAGTGCATTATGATCTAATTTTTGGTTTTTGTCTTTTCTCAGTTGGGAGCAGAAAGTGCCGACAGCATTGGTGCGGTGTTAAATAGCAAAGATGAGCAGAGAGAAATTGCCGAAACACGAGAAACTTGCAGGTCTGTTGAATATTTTTTTTTTCAGTGACATGTTAATATTGTGAAAGGACTATTGCTTATTTTTTTAAAAAATTTTATTTGAGAGATAGTGAGGGAGCACGAGTGGTGTGGGGCAGAGGGAAAGGGACGAGCCGACTCCTGGCTGAACGGGGAGTCCCACATGGGGCTTGATCCCAAGAACCTAGAACATGGCCTGAGCTGAAGGCAGATGCTTAACTGACTGAGCCATCCAGCCAACCAGGCATCCCTGGTTATTGTTTTGATAAACAAATACTCCTAGGTATGAAGCGTGTTGTTATGACAAGCATCAAAGTAAAGATTTCAGAAATACTGGTTTTTTAGTATTCATGAATTATGAAACACTTTCTGAATATTGTAAGTTCTCATTCATAAAGTAGCTAGAAAATGGAATGTTAGACTAAGAATTAGCTTATATGCCACAAATAAATAATTATATTTACAAATTCTTATAAAAGAAAACACTGTTCTATAAGTGGTATTCATTTGGTAGTTCATAAAGCACTTCAGAATTTTTCAGTATTCTGGTTATTAATTTGAATATCAATTTTACTTAAGACAAATTAGAATGATATATAATGTAGAAGTTTCTTTTTGCCATACATCCATTATAAAAGCTTAGTTTTTTATTTGGCTGCCTTCTCAAAAGTAAAATACAGAATTACTAATCAGATTGTATGCTTTTTTTTTATTTATAAACTGGATGAATGGAAACTATTTAATCAGAAAAAATGTGCCTTCTGTTTTTGTAAACTGGTTATTTAATATTATTCATAGATGCCATTTGTAGATCTTTCTGTATCTGTGTGTGACACTTCAGTTTTAATTTTCAGGGCTTCCTACGATACCTCTGCTCCAAATGCAAAACGTAAGTATCAGGATGAAGGAGAGACAGATGAAGACAAAATAGAAGAATATAAGGCAAGTAGAGAACAGGGCAGTTTTCTGGTCAAGAAAAATATAAATCCTTACAATAATAGATTTTTTCTTTTAAACTTATTTTTATTATTTTTTAAGGTTTTATTTATTTGAGAGAGAGAAAACGCACAGAGAGAGCGTGCAGACTTCTTTGCTGAGCAGGGAGCCCAACGTAGGACTCAATTCCAAGACCCTGTTATCATGACCCAAGCCAATGGCAGACACTGAGCCACCCAGGCACCCCACAATAATAGATTCTTATCCAGGAAAATAAATTTAATGAAAAGCTCAATTTTAAACTTTTTAAAATAATTGTCAGTAGCATATGTATACAGGCACACCTTGGAGGTATTGCAGGTTTGGTTCCAGACCACCACAATGAAGTAAATGTCACAATAAAGCAAGTCAGATGAAATTTTTGGTCTCCCAGTGCATATAAAAGTTATGTGCACACTATCTTATAGTCTGTTAAATGTGTAATAGCATTAATATCTAATAAAACAAGATATATACCTTAAATTAAAAATACTTTATTGCTGGGATGCCTGGGTGGCTCAGTCGGTTAAGGATCTGCCTTCCCCTCACGTCATAATCTCAGGGTTCTGGGGTCAAGTCCCATATAATCAGGCTCCTTGCTCAGCTGGGAGCCTGCTTCTCCCTCTGCTTGACACTCCCCCTGCTTGTCTGCTTGCTCTCTCTCTCTGACAAATAAAATCTTTAAAAAAAATACTTTATTGCTAAAAAATGCTAGCCATCATTTGAGCTTCTTAGCAAGTTTTAATCTTTTTTTTTGCTGGTGGTGGGTCCTGCCTCAGTGTTGCTGCAGCTTCCACATCAGCACTTGCTGCTTCACCTTACACTTCTATGTTATGGAGACAGTTTCTTTCCTTAAGCCTTTATTAGCTTCAGACTTTGGTTCTGCAACTTCCTTACCTCTCTCAGGCCTCATAGAATTGAAGAGAGTGAGAACCTTGCTCTAGATTAGCTTTTGGCTAAAGGGAATGTTGTGGCTGGTGAGATTTTCTCTCTGGACCAATAAGCTTTTTCCGTATCAGAAATAAAGCTGTTTTACTTATCTGATAAAAATAGTAGTTTCATATGGTTTTTAGTAGAAATAAAATTGCCTCATTGGTGGTCATGTCTTTCATTCTTTTTTTTTTAAATATTTTATTTATTTATTTGACAGAGAGAGAGATCACAAGTACGCAGAGAGGCGGGCAGAGAGAGAGGAGGAAGCAGGCTCCCTGCTGAACAGAGAGCCCGACGTAGGCCTTGATCCCAAGACCCTGACATCATGACCTGAGCCGAAGGCAGAAGCTTTAACCCACTGAGCCACCCAGGCACCCCATGTCTTTCATTCTTTCATGATTTGCACTAAATTCCAATATGTATGGTATGATGAGATAAATAATATTAGACAATTTAGTCAACAAAATCAGTAGTTACAGACAGGTATTTATTGATGAGAATAAAAAGCAAAATTTTATTTATTATAAAAGTAGCTAGATAATGGTAAGCATGCAGAGACTTTAGTGTTTGACTTTAATGATAATTTGAAAAATTATGTCTTAGGGAAATGAAATATTTATATTGAGTCTTGGGGCGCCTGGGTGGCTTATTCAATTAAGCATCTGCTTTTGGCTCAGGTCATGATCCTAGGGTCCTGGGATCAAGCCCCACATCAGGCTCCTTGCTCAATGGCAAGCCTGCTCCCTCTCCCTCTGCCTGCTGCTCCCCCTGCTTGTGCTCGCTGTCTATCAAATAAAATCTTTAAAAAAATTTTATATTAAGTCTTAATTCTCAAGATACCATAAATACCTAAAATATTCTTCCTATACATAAAATGTCTATTTGATCTTCCTTTTTCAAGGATGAATTAGAAATGCAACAGGAAGAAGAGAATTTGCCTTATGAAGAAGAGATTTATAAAGATTCTAGTACTTTTCTTAAGGTAAATAAATTTTCATATCATAATTCTTTACGTTTCAGCTCTGTGCATGAAAAAATTTTAAATGCTTATTCAATATTTCTTCAGTTATTGAGTCATTATTATAAAATCAAAATCATTTAAAATTATTCTTTAAGTAGTCTTCTGATACTTGGCTATTTAGGATGAGATAATGCTATATCAATGTCTATAGCTACTAAAGAGTAATGTCATTTTAGTTGTGTTTCCAAATATTACTAATTTTTTTATTTATGTATCAACTTCTATTTTGTGTGGCTTTATAATAAAAAATAAAGTACAGAGTTAGTGTATCTGCCATTAGAGTAAATGCTCTTAATTTAATTTTGACTTTTTCTTTAGGGAACGCAGAGTTTAAATCCCCATAATGATTACTGCCAACATTTTGTAGACACTGGACATAGACCTCAAAATTTCATCAGGGATGTAGGTATGTTAGATTTGTTGGGAATATGCTATTGCTAACTCTTGATTATATGCGTGTAATTTCTCTATTTTGTAGATTATTTCTAACAAAATCATTTTTCCTGGCTTGGCTTTTCTAATTCCAAAATTATTTTTCCTGACTTCCTCATTCTCCATACTTCCAATATACCCTCCTTTTCCTTCCAGCAGTGTTACTCACTCCTTTCCTTCAGTTTGGTTCTGTGACTGTCCTTGCAATTTTTATTTTACCTTCATTTATTCTCTCCTTGATGCTTTTCCTTTCGTTTGTAGGCCTAATTTTCTCACTTATATTATTGTTTTCCTTCTCTCTAAAGAATTTAACATTTCTTGCAAGGCGGGTCTGTTGGCAACAAATTTCCTCAATTTGTATTTTTCTAAGAAAGTATTTCTCTCACTTTTGAAGAATAATTTCACAGAGTATAGGATTCTTGATTTCCTTTCAACACTTTAAATATTTCACTCCAATCTTTTCTTGCTTGCATGTTTCTGAGATATTGGATGTAATTCTTATCTTTGTTCTTCTGTAGGCATGGTGTTTTCTTCCTCTGGTTTCTTTAGGATTTTTTATCTTTAATGTTCTGTAGTTTGAAAATGATCTGCCTTAAGTTTAGGGGGATTTTTTTGTTTTGTTTTGTTTTGTTTTTTGGCATTATACTGTTGGTATTCTCTGACCTTCCTGGATCTGGTTTGTTGTCTGACATTAATTTGGAGAAATTCTCAGTCACTATTATTTCAAATAGTTCTTCTCTTCCTCTCTCATTCTTTTGGTATTTCCGTTATACACGTTATATCTTCTGTAGTTGTTCCATGGTTCTTAGATTTTCTGGCTTGTTTTGTTGTGTTTTTTTGTTTTTTCAGATTTTGTTCTCTTTGCTTTTCAGTTGTTGAGGTTGCTATTAAGATATCCTCAAGCCCAGGGGTTCTTCTCTCAGCCCCTGTCCAGTCTACTAATAAGTCCCTCAAATATATTACCCCTGCATTTTTTTTTTAAGATTTTATTTATTTATTTGACAGAGAGGAACACAGCGAGAGAGGGAACACAAGCAAGAGAGGGAAGTGAGAGAGGGAGAAGCAGGCTTCCCGCTGAGCAGGGAGCCCGATGCGGGGCTCGATCCCGGGTCTCTGGGATCATGACCTGAGCCGAAGGCAATCGCTCAACCAACTGAGCCACCCAGGTGCCCCTACCCCTTTATTAAGATAATTCATGTACCATATATAGTTCATTCATTTACAGGATATAATTTTGGTTTTGTTTTAGTAAGTCCAGTTTGAGCAGTCATTACCACAATCTAATTTTCATCTCCCCTAAAGAAACTCAGTACTCATTATTAGTTCCCATTGCCTCTTCCTCATCTTAAGTAACCGTTAATTGACTCTCCAGCAATTTGCCTATTCTAGACATGTCATATAAATGGAATTATACAATGTGTAGTATTTTTTGACTGGCTTCTTTTACTTGGCACAATGTTTTCAAGGGTTCTTGATGTTGTGGCATGAACCAGTACTTTTGTTTTCACTGCCAAATAATATTTCATTGTATGTATATACCACATTTTGTTTATCCATTCATTTGGGTTGTTTCCATTTTTTGACTGTTAAAAAGAATGCTGCATTACTATTCGTGTAAAATTCTTGTGTTAACATATTCTTTCATTTCTCCTAGGCATGTAGCTAAGAGTGGAATTGTTGGGTCATGTGTTAATTCTCTGTTTAACTGTTGGAGGAACTGCACAATTGTTTTTCAAAGCAGCTGTACCATTTGATATTCCTTCCAATAGTATATCAGGGTTCTAGTTCTTCCCATACTTGACATTTACTATTATCTCTTTAATTATAGCCATCCTAGTGGCTATGAAGTGATAATTTCACTATGATTTCGACTTGCATTTTCTTAGTGACTAATGATATTAGGCATCTTTTCATGTTTGTTGGCTATTTAAATACTTACTTTGGAAAAATATCCAAACTCTTTGCCTATTTTTAAGTGGTTATTTGCCTTTTTATTATTACACTGTAAGAGTTTATATGCTCAATCCAAGTCATATCGGACATATGATTTGCAAGTATTTTCTCCCATTCTCTGGGTTGCCTTTTTACTTTCTCGATCATATCATGTGCAACGCAAAAAAATTTTTAATTTTGACATCATCTGATTTACTTTTTCTGTGTTGCTTGCAAGCAATGTTACTTTTGAAGTAGAAACTGATTTTAGTGTTTTCATGAGCAAAATTTAGCTGTAGCATAAAAAGTTACAATACTAAGTGAAATAAGCCAGTCATGGAACAAATATGCAAATACTTATGTACCTAAAAGAGTAAATGTAATATGATAAATACTTAGACTTTTATGAAGTACCTGGAATAGTCAAACTCATGGAATCAGAGAACAGTGGTTATTAGGGGCTGAAGGAAGGGGAAAATAGGGAGTTGTTAAAGTTTCAGTTATATAAGATGAATTAACTCTAGAAATCTGTATAACATAGTGCTTATAGTCACTAATGCTGTTGACTTTAAAAATTTGTTAAGGGTAGATCTCATCTTAAGCGTTCTTACTACACATGCACATGCACAACACACACATACACACCCCGAGGAACACAAGAAACCTTTTACAGGTGATGGATGTGTCTGTTGCCTTGGTTGTGATGATTTCATAGGTATATGCATATGTCTAACTTCATCAAATCGGTACATTAAATATATGTGTTTTTTATATATCCGTTATGCTTCAGTAAAGCTGTATTTTATGATAGTTGTACAAATGAATTTCAGTATCCACCTTTCTGCTTTTAAGATACTTATTTCCCCACAGCAAAGATAAGGAAACTACTACGGACTGAGAAAAACTTGCACTTTCTGGTACAGAAGAGTGAGAGCCAATTCTACTATGATTAAAACCTGACTGTAATAATATCTTTAAACTTGTTTACAATTTGTTTTATAAGCACTGATTGAAGAGGCTTTACAAAATCTTTCACTGTTACTCTTTGATATTAAAGTTATTAACGTCTGTACTTTTGGTTTTTAAAATAAGATGCTTATATGATTTGTATTGTTAGGTTTCGTGCAGCGGGGTGAGGGGAGAAAACCAAAGCAAAGCTTTTAGGAATCTTTGATATTCAAAGGCTTACTTCTCCCTGTAGTTGTTTAAATAGGCATTATGTTAAATAGGCATTATGCTGCTTTACCTAAAATCTCTTCTGAGCTCAAAGATCTAAAACATTTTTGAGGACATGGGAACAGTGAGTCTTGTGTTTTTAAGTGCCCTTTGTAGGACTTATATATGTTTTTAAGGTCTTAAGCCTAAAAATACATATGGGGATTTGGTTTATAATGATGTGGAGATGTGAAATCTTTAAATCTTTAAAATTATTCCTATTGATATAAGAAATACTCATAGAGAAAACAACTTGTCTTGGAGGTGAGAGGTAGTCTACTATTATGGGCTCATTATCTTTAGTAGATTTGTTCTAAAGTTATGTCCATGAGCCATTGTCAATTAATTTAAGGTCATCAGCAGTGTTTCTCTTATCTCTAACTATTCTTTGTTTCTTCCTATACAAAATCATAAGAAAGAAAAGATATACTCATTTTCTCTGCTTTTTTTACTAAGAAGCTAAGTACAACCTCAATAATCACTACCTTCTTAAGGAGAAAGAATTCTTTTAGCTAATAGAAAGGGGGAAAAACATGGTAGAAGAAGGCAGTTGTTTTCTTTTGAACAGAATGGCTTAACTTAATGCCGTGAGCAGATTTAACTTTAATATGAGAGATTAAATGGTTTATTGATTTGGACTGGGCTTTAGAACATCTGCATTTTTGCCTGCATGTGGGATTAAGGTCATGAGATATGAAATGTATATATTAAATGTGTAAAAAATACTCAAAATTGGGCGCCTTGGTGGCTCAGTGGGTTAAAGCCTCTGCCTTCCGCTCAGGTCCTGATCTCAGGGTCTTGGGATCAAGGCCCGCATTGGGCTCTCTGCTCAGCAGGGAGCCTGCTTCCTCCTCTCTCTCTGCCTGCCTCTCTGTGTACTTGTGATCTCTCTCTCTCTGTCAAATAAATAAATAAAATCTTTTAAAAAAAAGAAAATACTCAAAATTAACTTTTAACTTTTTTAAAAGGACACAAGAATAAAGTGGTGATTGTATATTGTTGTATTTTCCTGAGAGGGCTCATAACCTTTGAATTCACTGATACTATTCAGTTGTATTGAAATTTAGTATTTACTATTTTTTGTCCTCAGGATTGGCTGACAGATTTGAAGAATACCCTAAACTGAGGGAGCTCATCAGGCTGAAGGATGAGTTAATAGCTAAATCTAACACTCCTCCCATGTAAGTGTGTTTTTTTACCTTTTATTCCCAACTCAGGCTTAAAATAGCAATCTTTTTATCCTCTAACCTTTCTGTTTGAAAAAAAATCCAGCACTTATATAATGTTAACAGACTCTTTTCTTCTGTAAGGTAAAGTAGATTAATTTGACGTTCTAGTGCTGAGTACACTAGTAGGCTCTCATTTTTTCAATTTTCTGGGTAATTTTCTCAAAGTGTCTTTAAATGTTTTCTTAGAAAAATCATTCATGTTATATTCTTGAGTTTTTAAAATTTTTTAAATGACATTTCCTTTCAAAAAGCAGTTTATTGAAGGAGGTTTAGAAAACTTAGGTGAAGGAAAAGAAAAAAATAAAAAGTAATTGTAATTCAGAATTCAGGAATGCTATTCTTAGGGTATTGGATTATGAAATTTCACTTTAACCTTTGCTAAACAGAATAATGTTTTCCTCAAAAATGTGTAAAAAGTCTTTGAAATCAGAGAATCTACTTAATTCACATTTAGCTTACTTTGAACATTTTATACATTTAACAGTTTTCTAAAATATATACTGTTAGTGATTAGAAGAACCACAAAGAGGTACAAGTGTGTGGAGAAAAATATTAGCACATTAGCTAATAATATTAGCTAAATATTAGCAACTGTATTATCTTTAAAAAACTGTTAAAATATTTTGTATTTAAATTACTTTAATACTATGTATACAAAAACCTTTTCAATAAAGGTTATACTAGGTAGCCAGAAAAGGCTGTTACTATAAACAATTCTACTAACAAACAAATTGATAAAAGAAATTTATACCCATCTTTAGAAACAATTTTTTAGAGGGAGGATTTTAAAGCTAACAAATAGTTTTTCTAACTTAACAGTTAAAAAAAAAATAATGTGGTAGTCCTTAGGAAATTTGAATGATGATGAAATGGGGCTCTTACATAGTCTCTTACAGAGACTTACATACTACTCCTATGGATTTTCAATATAAAAATGAGAGAAGTACATTCTTGATGTATATAGGGGAATATGATTTTAGTTTGTAGTGTGGTTATATCCACCTTGTAGAGAAGAGTGTTGGTAGATGGTTTACTGTCTATACTGAAGAAAAATACTCCTGCATTAAAAAGGTATTCTGTAATTAGTTTATGATTATTTTCTAAGTAGTATTTAGTAATATTTAAGAAATTCTTTTCATTATCATCTGTAAGGTATTTGAAAATCTCTTAGTCACTTTTTATGCCTTAATCAAATAGGTACTTACAAGCAGATATAGAAGCCTTTGACATCAGAGAACTGACACCTAAATTTGATGTGATTCTTCTGGAACCCCCTTTAGAAGAATATTACAGAGAAACTGGCATCACTGCTAATGAAAAATGCTGGACTTGGGATGATGTATGATGAAACTTTCTACATTGTAATTATTAATTTTTCAAATGAATATTTATTTGATGAGAAGATTATACCTATCTTTTTAGGAATCATAAATATGTAGTATATAATGTGGCAGAAGATCCAGGGTACATTGACAGACATTACACTATCTTTGGTCTGATTCTTCTTTTTGGGACAGAAGCTAAGCAGATAGTCTGTGGAATACTCACAGTTCCAGTCTTAGAGTCCTTGGATGTATAGCTAGAAAAGTCCAAAGCCAAAATGACTGGTAACTCTTTTTGCATTTGGTTAGTTTTAGTAAACATATTAGAGTATAATACACACACACACACACACACACACACACATAAAAAACGTATTTTCTTTTCAAGGAACTTATAGTATAATGGATAAAAAAGATATATAATTTCAGTATAATTATGATAAAATTACATTTTCCTAAATAAAATTAGGCAAGCTGATAACTTCAGTCCATTACATAAAATTATCTGTTTTTTCTGATCGGTAACAAAAATAACAAATACTTACTGAGTACTACTCTGTGCTAGACAATGTGGTAGGCACTGGAGATTCAAAGATGAATAAGTCCTGGTATTTGGACTTAAGGAGCACCTAGTATAATTGGATAAATATTTACCTAAACAGATAATCCCATTATTATTTTGTTAGTTCTATAATAGAGGACTGCATAAGATGATCTGAGAAAAACTGACCAAGCCTTAGAGCATGGGGTACCTGAACAAAGAGGAGGTGACATAGTAACAGTTTAAATAGACTAGTTGGAGTTGGCCAGATAAAGAAAGGGATGGGATGGAGGCACCTTGGGTGCCTCAGTCATTAAGTATTTGCCTTCAGCTCAGGTAGTGGTCCCAGGGTCCACTTGGGATGGAGCCCCATATTAGGCTCCCTGTTTGGCAGGAAGCCTATTTCTCCCTCCTCCACTCCCCCTGCTTGTGTTCTCTCTCTTGCTGTCTCTCTCTGTCAAGTAAATAAAAGCTTAAAACAAAATAAGACGAAAAAGGAAGGGATGGGATGGTGATTCCAAATGGAGAGAACAGTAAGAGCAGAGGAGATGGAGGCAAAGAATAGGTGGTTGATGTAGGTTGATGTTAGAACATAGATTGGGCTTTTCTTGAGATGATGTCTTCTTAGAAGCTTAAACTTTTATCCGGAAGACATTAAGGAGTCTTTAAAGGGCTTTAACCAGTTTAGTTAAATGGTCAGATTGGTGTGTGGAGTATGGACTAAAGGAAAAGTCTGAAAAGTGGAGAGCAGTTAGAAGACATTGCAGTAGCCTAGTTAGGAGATGAAGGGACCTTAAATAGGGGTAAGAGTAGAAAGGTGGTAAATTCAATAATGTGTGATAGATACTTTGGTGAACTCTAGTGATTGGAATGAGGGGGGAGAGTTAAGGATGATTCAAAAGGTTTGAGTCTTGGAATAGTGGTTTGGGTTTTTACCAGTTGAGAAAGAGTGAATTTAAGAAGAGCTAGATTGGAGGGATTAGATCATATTGAACATATTGATTTTGAGATGTATATAAGACGTGCATGTAAAGGTTGTAATAGGAATATGTCATTCAAAGGACAGATCTGTGTCTCAAAATACAGATTGAAAAGGTTAGTGCATCAAACCTATGAGAATAGATAAATTTGTCCCGAGATAGTGTCTTAATTAAGACAACATGTGGATTGACAGTAAAGCCTCAGAAAACTTTTACATTTAAGAGGCACATATAAAAGAGAGATCAAAAGAATGGGTCAGAATTAAATAAGGAACCCCAAGAGAATGAATGTCATAAGGGCCAAGGGAATAGGGAATTTCAAGGAGAGTAGTCAGGAGTGTTGAGCACAGAGGGAGGTTGGGAAAGGAAAGGACTTACACTTTCAAGACTGGTGTTTCATAGGAAACGGTGCTGAATCCTTGCATGTCCTCTTTTGTGTTAATGATAGTTAGTCTTAATATTATTTAATCTTCAAGATACACCTCTAGTTTTTCCTCCTTGAAGCTTTTCCTTTCATCTTCAATTCCTCTGACATTTTTATTTAAATTTCTATAAATCTTATCACTTTGAAAAAGTTTTTCCCATTCTCTGATGATAAATGCAATTTGTGCTTATTGAAATTCAGAAAGGTAACAGTATATAGTATTTTAAAGACAAGGTAAAAGACATAATACCCTTTTATTTTTTTTTTAAGATTCTGTTTTTTTATTTGACAGAAACACAGCTAGAGAGGGAACACAAGCAGAGGGAACACAAGGAACACAAGTGAAAGAGGGAGAAGCAGGCTTCCTGCCAAGCAGGGAGCCCAGTGCGGGACTTGATCCCGGGTCTCTGAGATCATGACCTGAGCCGAAGGCAGATGCTTAATGACCGAACCACCTAGGCACCTGACATAATACTCTTGATATTTATTGCTGGGAATTTTCCAAATAAGTTGCACAAATTTATGTTCCTTCAAGTAACGTTTAAGAAATATCTATGTAGCCATATCTTCGTCACAATTGAATAATAATATAAAAACAATCTGTGACTTCAGTCAAAAGAAAGAAAATTGAAAAAAAACTCATGTTTTTGATTATTATAGTTAGATCCTTGAACAGATTTGAATGGCATGATTTCACTTCTACGTGGATTTTTTACAGAAAAGCAGTGTAAATATATTTTTCTTAAGATTTTCTTATAACATTTTCTTTTCTCTAGCTTACTTTAGGTATAGAGTATAAATACATATAACACACAAAATGTGTTAATTGACTATTTATCTTATCAGTAGGTCTTCTAGTCAACAGGAGGTTATAAGTAGTTAAGTTTTGGGGATTCAAAAGTTATACTTGCATCTTCTATGGGGGGTGTGGTGCCACTAACCCCTGCATTGTTCATGGATCAACTGTAACTAGGCTGAACTTTATTTTCTCTGGCCAGTCTCTAAGATTTGGTCAGTGGAAGGCACAAGAGTATGTGACCAGCTAATAGAGTTTTTGAAATAAGCTCCATTTTATATGTATATTCTTCATTCAATTTAATTTCACTGAACAGCTCTGGGTGGCATATTGAAATGTTTCGTCTGGCCCTTGAGCCCTAAGTTCTTAATGTTTAAGTGATAATATCCTAAAGAAAGTGCTAGTAGTTAAACTGATACATAAAACGTAAATAAGAAAAGGAGATTTCTCTTTCACATTAGAGTCAGTAGTCGTCAACGTATTTTGGTAAAGGATATAAGCACTTATTTAAAATACCAGCACTTAGCATTTAGAACTGTAATATCAAGAGAATAATTTGCTTAATGTTCTTCACTAATGTGTGTCATCACTTATTTTTATCTATTCCATGTATAAACATGCAGGAATATATGCTATATAATTATTTATACTCTTATAAGAATATTAGATGAGAGATTTCAAGATTTTAAAGTCAGAATATAAAACTCAATAGGTTTATACGTATTGCAACTTATTTCCATTATTACTGTCAAATAATGTTTTTCTGTTGAGATTGTTAGAAATGATATGATTATAACTTAAATGGATCTGTTACTAAAGTTAAGATTTTTAAAATAAATGGAACAAATATTTGCTTAAACCATGGTCTCTGAAACTTAACCATGGCAGAAAACTAAAGAAAAAGAGTATCATATAAATGTTAGTTTTCCAGTTTTTATGTGACTATGTAGAAATTTACAGATTTAATTATCCGAACTTTTTTTTTTTAACGTGACACAAAATGGAAACACATACACCGACAAGGGAACACATATAAGGGAGCAACACATACAAGGTCAACAAAATTAATCTCTAATTAATCTCTAATTAATTTTGTTTGTTTCAAGCTTTAATCTCTAATGAAAATTAAAATTTATCTCTAATCTCTAATTAATCTCTAATTTTGTTTGTTTCAAGCTTTTATTTAAATGCCACTTAGTGAACATACACTGTAATATTAGTTTCAGGGATAGAATTTAGTGATTCATCACTTACCTGGTAACATCCAGTGCTCATAACAACCAGTTCCCTCCTTAATGCTCGTCACCCATTTAGCTTATCCCCCGTCTACCTCCTTTCATTAACCCTCAGTTTGTTCTAATAGTTAAGACTCTAGTTTATAGGGCACCTGGGTGGCTCAGTGGGTTAAAGCCTCTGCCTTCAGCTCAGGTTGTGATTTCAGGGTCCTGGGATTGAGGCCCGCATCCGGCTCTCTGCTCAGCAGGGAGCTTGCATCCTCCTCTCTTTCTGCCTGCCTCTCTGTCTACTTGTGATCTCTCTCTCTGTCAAATACATAAATAAAAAATCTTAAAAAAGAAAAAAAAAAGACTCTAGTTTATGGTTTGCCTCTATTTTTCCCCTCCTGTGTTCATTTGTTTTCTAAATTCCTCATGTGAGTAAAATATATTTCTTTCTCTGACTGACTCATTTTACTTAGCATAATACTCGCTAACTCCATCTTGTCATTGCAAATGGCAAGATTTCGTTCTTTTTATGGCTGAGTAATATTCCATTGCAAATATATATCACATCATTATTCATCAGTTGATGGACATCTGGGCTCTTTCCATAGTTTGGCTATTGCTGATAATGCTGCTGTAAACATAGGGTGCATATACTTCATTGAAATACCTCAGATCAGTATTTTTGTATCCTTTGGGTAAATACCCAGTAGTGCAATTGCTGGGCCATAGGGTAGTTCTATTTTTAACTTTTTGAGGAAACTCCATACTGTTTTCCAGAGTGGCTGTACCAGTTTGCACTCCCACCAGCAGTGAAAAAAGGGTTTCTCTTTCTCCGCATCGTTATCAACACCTGTTGTTTCTTATGTTGTTAATTTTAGCCATTCTGACAGGTGTGATGTGATATTATAGTTTTGATTTGTATTTCCTTGATGCTGAGTGATGTTGAAAGCATTTTTCATGTGGCTATTGGACATCTAGATGTCTTCCTTGGAAAAATTAGACTATTTTTTTTTTTTGGCATTTCAGACTTAAAGTGGTCATTATAATGGAATATGTGTATTGGTTTATTTGATATAGAACTTTTGTAGATACTGGAAACCAGATCTTCTCCAAACGTGTTCTATTTCATTTTAATTTTGCTCTTAATTTTGGGTAATTTAACCTCTTCCTATTTGTTTCTTTTTCTGTAAATTATAAAGGGCTGCTCTCAAGCTACATCTTACAAAATTGCACTATTCTATGAATGTGGTGCCCTATAACCTTTTTCTGTATAAAATCAAGTGTATGTATATGCGTGTGCATGTGTTTTCATTTTCTTAAAGAGTAGAATAAGTTGTAAAGATAAAATTTATTTTCTAATGAAAATTAGTACATTTAAAGAACACATCTACTGAAAGTCCTGATAAATCTCAATGGTTGTTCTTTTGGATTTAGGATGATTAGAAACAAAATATTTTTATGCGGTATGTTTTGGTTTCCTACAGATTATGAAGTTAGAAATTGATGAGATTGCAGCACCACGATCATTTATTTTTCTCTGGTGTGGTTCCGGGGAGGGATTGGACCTTGGAAGAGTGGTAAGATGTTTTTTTTTTTAATTGGATTTTTAAATTCATAAGAAAAAAATAGAAAAAGTTTGAAGATGTTATTTTGTTCTTTGTTTCTTGAACAGTTGCTAAAATACTCAGAAGGAAAAAATACATTCAGAAAAGAATGCATGAAAGGCAGGACTCTTTAGTTAACTAGAACTAGGGTTCAGTAAGTCAAAATATGATTTGTTACAACTTCAGGAGTTTAGACATTTGAAACCACAGCTCAAAAACAGTCTGCTTAATGTTATTTACCGCTCATTATGAGTAGCTAGAAAGTATTCTTCTGAATAATATTACTTGCTGAATTCCAAAAGAAACCAAAAGAAATTGGAAAAATAATATGGCATCTGGAACACATGGTTTAAAAGAAGTTATGTAACACCTGTATTTATTTGTTTGTTTATTTTAAATATTTTATTTATTTATTTGAGATTGAGAGAGAAGAAGCAGGGGTAGCAGCAGGCAGTGGGAGAAGCCGACTTCCTGCTGAGCAAGGGCTCAATCCCAGGACTCCGGGGTCATGACCTGAGCCAAAGGCAAGCACTGAACTGACTGAGCCACTCAGGTGCCCCCAACATCTGTATTTATTTTAAGTATCTTATAGTTCCTGTATTTCATTTTTTTTTTTTTTAAGATTTTATTTATTTGACAGATAGAAACACAGCCAGAGAGGGAACACAAGCAGGGGGAGTGAGAGAGGGAGAAGCAGGCTTCCTGCCGAGCAGGGAGCCCGATGTGGGACTCGATCCCGGGTCTCTGGGATCATGACCTGAGCCGAAGGCAGTCGCTTAACCAACTGAGCCACCCAAGCGCCCCAGTTCCTGTATTTCAGAACTTTATTTTTTATTGCACTGTTTTGGATTTCTAGATGGAAACCAAGCAGCATATACTTTTTATCCAAGAATCATGGGAGCATGTGGCTAAGTATTAGAAGGATTCATTCAGTTTTGGTCTCAATTCTGATATTGGGTGGAGATTCTGCTCTGATGACACCTTCCATTTTTAGGACATATTATTATACAGCCAATGATCTCATTTAATCCTCGTAATTTTAGGAGGTGTCCATTTGACAAGTGAAGAATTTAAATAGGATTATATTGAGGTAAATTTGTGCTAAAATCCTGAAATTCTGCAGTTACTTTTTTTCTTTATATAAATAGCACATTTGAGACTGTTGGATACATCTTTGCTGTGTCATTTATTAACTCCAAGGTAAGACTGTAGCTGTGTTCCAACTGGGTATCTATTTTTTGCTGGCGCCCCTCCAAGATGCTCTGGAAAAGCTAAGAAAATAGAAGCATACTATATGTTTTTTATAGGTATGTTGGTATTTACCTTTTATAGCTCTAATGTCTGGCTTTAGGCTAGCCTTTCACCTCCCAAATTAGTTTGAAACTGATTAGGAGATATTATTTTATTTGTTTATGTAGCAGTCTGTCATATTGGTGAAAACAGATTTTGGCCAAAAATTATTGCAGAAATAATTCAGCATGAGAAATGCTCATGAGCTTTTTGTTAAACTGATTAGGGCATGAGGATATAGACCCTCATATTTATATTTATAATGGATATTTATAATGAATATCCAGTGCAAAACAAGTAATTGGCAACAGGAACAGATGCTGATTTTGATTTTTGAGATTTTAAAATAAAAATCCAAGTTTCATTTTGAGGTGTTTTTCACTTTACACAGTAAGAGAATTCCTGAAATGAACAATACTGTACTGCACAATATTGTACTGCACAATTTAGTTATTTTTCCCCTACTTTCCTCTTAGATCATGGGGAGGGAGGTGTATCTTATTATTTTTATTCCCATCAGCTAGTCAGCACCTACATTGTGTAGTGGGCCCTCAATATGTCACTCTAAGCAATGTATTAGCAAGTATTTGTTACATGTTCTTGTATATCAGATTCTAGGACACTAAAGGTCAGATCTCTATTTTTCTAGATCATAAAGATGAAAGTACAGTTTAGTCCAGTAATGAGATATACATAACAATTTTAAGGCTTCGAAGTTTTTGAAGTTGTTAGAATTAAATATATAAAAATAACATAAGACTGCCATTTGAAAAGAAGCTATCAATTAAAATACTTTCAATAGTTTTTAGCTTTGTCAAGGATAGAAAATTGAGGTGCTAGTATCAAATTATCTGTTGAATTTTATAATTAAAGAGGGGCTGAGTATTTTATGATTTAAAACTTATTTATAGATTATAATGGAATGTAATATTAAAGAATTGGAGTATTAATATAATTGTTTTGCTATTTAACTTTATATATTAATTATCCAGAATGTATCTGTGCATTCTGTATAATGGCCAAAGACTAGTTTTCTTTTTTTTCTATTTCTCAACTAAAAATTATTGTGACATCTTGGAATTTAGTGTCTCAAACCTCTAGGAAGTTTTTTGATGCTGGTTGGTTAGTTTAAGTATTATTTATTTCTTTTAGTTAAGGATTTTTTTTTTAATTCTTTCATTTCTAGTGTTTACGCAAATGGGGTTACAGAAGATGTGAAGATATTTGTTGGATTAAAACCAATAAAAACAATCCTGGAAAGACTAAGACTTTAGATCCAAAGGCTGTCTTCCAGAGAACAAAGGTATTGCCTTTACTGTTTTGTTTTCTTTATTTTCCCTCAGGCTTTTCCAAATGACTGTATACTGTTTAATTCTGGTAGAAAGTTTCTTTTTTTAGATTTGTACAAATGGCATTGAACATTATACTAGTAGATCCAGTTTAATTTTAAAATATTCACTATGTTAGATCAGCCTTCACTGTGCTGGAGAAGGTAATATGTATTCTTGTGTGTCCTAAACCGCTATAATTCTTAGTCAGTATGGACTTTTGGTATCTCTGACCCTTCCAGACTTTTTCCCTTTTGCTGGGCCCAGAATAAAGAGATGGCAGCAAAACTCTCACAGCTCGTTGGCTTAGAGTTATATTTTTTCCTTCTCTTTTTCCTGCATAGGAATCCTAAGAACCTACACAAGAACCCCGGAGAACCTCTGCTCCATACAACTGAGCTGTTGCTATCAGGCTTTAAAAGTTTATCCTCCATTCTTTTATTCTTTAGTAGGGAGCAACTGGTGGGAGAGTCTTTCTTATTAAGTCTTTCCTAGACTGGAAAGTTCTTTTGAAGGAACCTAAGTTACCCTTGCCATGGTTCATGGAGTCAAGTCAGAGACTAAAGTTATTTAACCCATATGCCTGCCATTTAGATGAGAGGTCAAAAAAACAAAAAAGAAAATTGATTTTCCCATTTTCTCATGTTGAGTCATTAGAAGTCTGTATACATGATTAAAGTCCCATCTCCATATAAAAAGACATATCTTGTATATCATTTTGATCTTGGATCATATATGATAACATCATTTTAAGATTCCAAGGTCAGGTGTCATGTTTCCATAACTGGTGAAAACAAGTTATTATCTCGTGTTGAAGAGGAATGACTCGGTGGTCATTGACACAGTTCTAAAATGTCATGTCCTCAAATTTAACACTGTCATGTCTAGCTTCCCTGGCAGCCTTCCCACATCCAGAGGTCCAGGCTTTCCTATTGTGTTTTTGCCCATAGAACTCTTTCCCAAAGATTTGCAGAAAGGAAGTTTGTTCTGGAACTGGGGACATCAGAAATGTAAAATGTTAGGAAATATGACTGCCAATGAAGAGATTAATTGGTCTGCCTTTATTGTTATTTAGGAACACTGCCTTATGGGGATCAAAGGAACTGTTAAGCGTAGCACAGATGGGGACTTCATTCATGCTAATGTTGACATTGACTTGATTATCACGGAAGAACCTGAAATTGGCAATATAGAAAAGCCTGTTGAAATTTTTCATATAATTGAACACTTTTGCCTTGGTAGAAGACGCCTTCATCTGTTTGGAAGAGATAGTACAATTCGACCAGGTAGGATCTTAGAAAATCTTTATTGCCCCTGGGGATGTAGGTTTCAAGAAATAGTACACACTGTAAAGTAAAATTCTTGTGATGTGTTTGATTCCTCTTGCTATACTTCAGATATAGGAAGCTCATTCTTGTCTCTTCAGGGTCCTCACTTTCATTCAAATACCTGACAGACCTTTTCTCACAACTGTGTCTAAACTGGCCACCTTCCCATTGTATTTCCTCCCAACATTCTCTTTCCCCTTACTCTGTTGTGTTTTTTTTTTTCTTCATAACACTTATCACTAGATGAATTGCAGGTTCATTTGGGCATATGTTTTAGTCAGTTCCTTCAGCATGCAGTCTCATGGAAGGCAAAGATTGTCTTACCTCTTTCTATGCAGCATTCAGATAGTTCAGTAAATAATGTGTTGAAGAAATGCATAAATGAATGGTTAAATAATCCTGCAGAAAATAACCATACATTTGTGAAATACAGATCTTGACTTTATTAGAAACTAAAATAGTCAGCTTGTTTGCTTATGTATAGTGGCATTGTCTTAAAATTTTAACTTTTTATGAAATCAGTATAATACGAATTTACTACTTGGAAAAAAATGAGTAGAATTAGACTGTTAGGGACAAAGATTTTTTTTCTTAGAGGGCACAACTTTATGTACAGAGTGTCACTGAAATATCAGTATATTCTGTTTCTTCTGTTGCTTTCTCAGAAAATGTAAAGGTAGCATTGCTTTATTCATAATATATAAAATTAGTCTCTTTGCCTTAGCACGTTAGAAATCTAGTTTAAAGGTGAAAAGAGCCAGAATCTTGTTTTACAGCCTACATTTTATAAAAAGTAAAAAAAAGTTAAAGAATTTATAATAGAATAATTGGCTATAAAAGTAACTAAGATTTTTGAAGAAACTCTGATTTTCATTCTAAGAAAAAGTAATCCTTAAAGTTGCCTTAACTTGTGTGTATAACATAATCCATCCCCCTTCTCTCTCCCCGCCGATCAGCTTCTTTTTGCTATGATGAGCAGAGTAACTTGAAAATATTTCAGTTGTAGAAACTCATAGTCTCAAATTTCATAAAATCATATAAAATAATAAACAAAAGTAATTAACTGAAAAATCAGTCTTCATTGGGCATTTACAGTTAATTTGTGGCTTTTCCCATTCCAAATACAATTTTAATCAGAAATCATCCTTATTATAAACTAAGTTGTCTAGTAATGTAGCTGACAAAATTACCTTTGAATACCTATCAAGGCACAACTTGTAATGGAAGTTCTGAGAAATTATTTTTATTTTATTTAAGATGTATATTTAAGGGGCGCCTGGGTGGCTCAGTTGGTTAAACGACTGCCTTCGGCTCAGGTCATGATCCCAGAGACCCGGGATTGAGTCCCACATCGGGCTCTCTGCTCGGCAGGAAGCCTGCTTCTCCCTCTCTCACTCCCCCTGCTTGTGTTCCTCCTCTGGCTGTGTTTCTCTCTGTCAAATAAATAAAATCTTAAAAAAAAAAAATTAAAAAAAAGATGTATATTTAAATTAGATGTTGAAGGATGTAATTTTCAACAGGATAGAATGGACACAGAGGTGGTGTTTGTGCTTTTTTTTTTACATTATGATGTGTTTGTTTTTATTTTTTTATTTTCAGAGGTAGAGATTTGTATGGTAGCAGTTACTATAGTGATTCATTTTTTTACTCAAATGAAGTTGTCATGAAAAGCATTAATGAAAAATGTGACTGGAAAGTTAGTTCACATTTCATCCTAGAAGACATTAGATACTATATATACACACTTGTGCTTTGTGGCGAGCCCGAAGGTTAGGCAGAGAAGTGACATATTTTAAAGTTTGTTTTGGGCTTTCAACTTTCAGAGGAAGGAGAGGCTGGGGGAGTATTACAATATGTATGTGTCTGTGACATGTATAGGGGGCTGGCCTAGTAGAAGAATAAAGACTTACATTTGAGGGTGACAGTAGACATGGAAAATGGTAATGAATAGGAGCAACATGGTAGTTGTTGCATTTCTAGCACCTGTCAACTAGATTAATGTTTTGGTTAGGAAGCATAGAGGCAAAAGTTGATTATAGGATTTTAATCAGAAAACAATGGTATCATTTCTACAAGTAGGAAGGGAAATAAAATTTATTAAAATTTTCACTGAACCCAGACTCAGTGTAGTGCGTAATTTTTTTCCTAAATGCTACTCTCACAGAATGTGAAACATGGATGGAGATGGTGAGGAAGATATTTTACAGAAGTTACAATCATGCAGGTGAAATAAGATGAGATCTGTATAATGATAATTAAATGCTCTGTGTTCTGTAAAAAACAATACTGGATTAGTGATAGATACATCTTTATTTTTAATTTTAATGCATCTTTAAAAATGCATTAGAGATTTGAAGTAGCTCCTAAAGGATCAGTAAGAGAAATGAAAAAAAAAAAAAGATAATCTGTCTTTTTCTCTATTTCAGGCTGGCTTACAGTTGGACCAACTCTTACAAATAGCAACTATAATGCAGAAACATATGCATCCTACTTTAGTGCTCCTAATTCCTACTTGACTGGATGTACAGAAGAAATTGAGAGACTTCGACCAAAATCGCCTCCTCCCAAATCTAAGTCTGATCGGGGAGGCGGAGCTCCCAGGGGTGGAGGAAGAGGTGGGACTTCTGCTGGCCGTGGACGAGAAAGGAATCGATCTAACTTCCGAGGCGAAAGAGGTGGTTTTAGGGGCGGCCGTGGAGGAGCACACAGAGGTGGCTTTCCACCTCGGTAACTTTTTAAGGCACTGATATGTTAATGCCCCAATACCTTTTTCACTGTAGTTTGAATTCCGGTCGGGGGACTTTGTTTAGTATTCAGTTCCAGCTTGCACGTTGCTTTAATTTCTCTAAACTGCAGGAATATCTTAGCCAATCTCCCTCACAGTTATTACACACATTCTGTAGTTTTATCCAGGAGAAACAGGTCATCTTGGTCATGTGCATGTAACTTAACAGTGGAACAGATACCTTCCATCTCAGAGACTGATTTATTCTGATAGATTCCAACTAATTACAAAGACTTTTCCTTTTTAGAAACAGTTTAAGTGAACAGTGAAAAAGACCCAATCTGTAGTTTCATACTAGTGCCAAAAGCAGTTGGTAACAGGCATCCTGCCGCTGCTGTCATAGCAAATGGAAAGGTGTTTGGGAAAAACCTTGATAGAATGGAGTTGGGACAGATGGTTAACTTCTGTCAACGTTTTAACATTTTTCTTGATGAAACAGAGACTTTTTTTTCTTTTTTAAAAATCTTACACTCAGATATAATTTGACTACCACTGAGAAAGTGAGAGAATTGGAACAAAATCATCTCCTCCCAAGTCCAAGTCTGATAGGGGAAGTTGGCCCTCCCAGCAGTGGGTAGAGGAAGAGGTAGAATTTAGTAGGTGAACTTAGAGAAAAAGCCCATTAAATTTCAGTTGCATAGCCACAGATGACTGTTAATCACACTTCTTAAGAAAGCAAAGGAGGACAAATAGCTCAAATCACACTTCTTAAGAAAGCAAAGGAGAGGACAAATAGCTCAGCTCCAGCATGTTGGAGTCATGTGTCTGTCCCATCCCCCCCCCCCCCCCCCCAGCGCGGTGGCAATTCACTTGCTTCCCTCTGTCCCGGTACACATTCTCACGAATTTTCTACCCAAATCCAAAGGACTTGGATAGAAATCTTGTGAGAATTTCCCTAGGCCTGAAGAACTTGGGACTGAGACCTCTGGCCAGTCGGAAGGCATTTTCTTCCCCTAACGCTCAGATCACGTTCCTGGCAATTTCTGCCCAAGTTCCTGGTCAGCTGCCAGAATCTTCCCAGGGTTTGGACGGAGGTAGGCCCCGCTGGTGCCCTGTAGGGGACCAACACTGCCGTAGGGCCGAGCGTCTACCTGCAGCTGCCTGTGCAGCCTGTAGTGGGAGGGTGACGTGCTGCCCCCTCCAGCGTCTTGCCCTGGAGCTCAGCACTGTGGCCTTAAGCTGCAGCATTCCGTCTCCTGCACCCTTCCCTGGGCAGCTCAGCGCTGTCTCCAACTGTGGCAGGTGTTTTTGGTGTCCCTTCCTGCCGCCCCCCAGCAACAGCCTCGCTGCCCCAGTCCGTCACCGCACTGCCACTATAGCCGTCCTTTGGCTTCCAGTGGCAGGAGATTGCGTGGCCGTTCCCCGCAGCGTCTTCCAGGGCAGTGCCCCACTGCCTCTCTCACAGTCCTCCGTGTCTGCCCTCGAAGGCGCTCAGTGAGTCCCTGCTGATTTCTCCTGGGACTTGGCCATAGGGCCCCTGGTTTTCCTGAGTTCCCGTCAGTCTGGATGGGTGTTCTCACAAGGCTTGGACTGAGGTCTCCGGAGATTGGGACCCAGCTAACCAGAGGCCTGGAAAATTTCCGCTCAGGCATGTGGCAGCCATCTGCCCCCAGCCCCAGCATTGCCTGTGTGTCCCCTTGTCCTTGCCTGCATCCTGGAACACGTTCTCACGAGTTTTCTACCCAAAGGATTTCAGCAGAAAACTTGTGAGAATTTCCCCAAGCCTCAGGATGTTGGGACTGAGACCTCCGGCAAATTGGAGGATGTTCTCCTCTCCCAAGGCTTGCAACAGGTTATGGGCAATTTGTGTCCAGATTCCCCTATAGCTGCCTGAGTTCTCCCGGGGTTTGGACTGAGGTAGGTTCCACCGGTGGTGTGTCGGGATTGTCGCAGTGCCCAGCATCTCTAACTACAGCTCTCTTGTGGGGCCTGGGACAGGGAGAGGACTTGGCAGCTTCTTCCAGCGTCCTGTCCTGGAGCTCAGTGCGGCCTCCCATTGTGGCTAGCTGCAGTGACCAGACTCCAGCACCCCTCCCTGGGCAGCTCAGCACTGTCTCTGGATGTGGCAAATATGCCTGGTGCCCCTTCCCGCCCCCTGCCTGGCAGGCAGCTTGGCAAGGCCCCCCGGGGGCGACAGGCAGCCAAGCCTAGTCCTCCAGGTCTGGCCAAATGTCTCCACACTGTGCCCTACCCTGTGGCCCTCGGCCGCACTGCAGGCCTCCCGGCATGCCTCCTACTGCAGCGTACCCCTGCCTCCAGTGATGGGCCCCTGCACCATCCCTTCTCTCAGCGTCTCCTGTTCCTGGCGCTCACGGACTCTGGTGGGAGGAGGCCATGCAGCCTCTCCTCATGGGGTCTTCTATGGCAGCTCCCTGGTGCCCCCAGTTGCTGTCCTGGGCGCTCACTCTTCAGAGCAGTCACTGGGTCCAGGCTGAGCTCATCACACCTGGCCAGAGGTCCCATGGTTTCCCTGAGTTCTCACCAGTCTTGAAGGGACTTCTCACGACCTTTGGACTGAGGTCTCTAGAGATGGGGAAGCAGTTCCCCAAGGCCTGGAAAATTTGCCATGAGCGTTTGCTTGAGAAAACACACTCTTCTCTATTGTACATTGAACAGGCTCCAGAATAGATCACATTCTGGGTTATAAATGAGGTTTAAATGGGTACCAAATGATCAGGATCATTCCCTACATATTTTCAGACTACAAAGCTTTGAAAATGAAAATCAATCGCAAGAGGAAATTTGGAAAGAACTCAAAATACTTGGAGGCTAAAGGGCATCCTACTAAAAAATGAAAGGGTCAACCAATCAAGAATTTTTTTAAAAAATTATTTATTTGACGGAGATCATAAGTAGGCAGAGAGGCAGGCAGAGAGAGAGGAGGAAGCAGACCCAATGCTGAGCAGAGAGCTTGATGTGGGCCTCGATCCCAGGACCCTGAGATCATGACCTGAGCTGCAGGCAGAGGCTTTAAACCACTGAGCCACCCAGGTGCCCCAAAGAGGAATTTTTAAAAATCATGGAAACAAATGAGAATGAAAACACAAGTATTCAAAACCTTTAGGATGCAGCAAAGGTGGTCCTAAGAGGGAAGTAAACAGCAATACAAACCTTTCTCAAAAAACAGAAAAGCTCTCAAATACACAACATAATCTTAGAGCTAAGGAAGCAGGGGAAAGAACAACAAAGGCTAAACCAAGCACGGGAAGAGAAATCATAAAGATCAGTGTAGAAATCAATGAAATAGAAACCAAAAGAACACTTAGATCAACAAAACTAGCAGCTAGCAGCTGGTTCTTGGAAAGAATTCACAAGATTGATAAACCCTTGGCAAGACTTCTCCAAAAGAAAAGAGAATGGACCCAAATAAATAAAAATCATGAATGGAAGAGGAAAGCTCAAAACCAACGCCAAAGACATACAAACAATTATAAGAACATGTTATGAACAACCATATGTCAACAAATTAGACAATCTGGAAGAAATGGATGCATTTGTAGGGATGTATAAACTACCAACTGAACCAAGAAGAAAGAAAAACCTGAACAAACTCATAAGCAGCAAGGAAATTGAAGTGGGCATCAAAAATCCCCTAACAAACTAGAGCCCAGGGCCAGATGGCTTCCCAGGGGAATTCTACCAGACATTTAAAGAAGAACTAATACCAGTTCTCCTGAAATGCTTCCAAAATACAGAAAGAGAAGGAAAACTTCCAAACTCATTTCATGAGGCCAGCATTAACTTGATCCCAATACCAAAGACCCCAGCCAAAAGGAGAATCACAGACCAATATCCCTGATGAACATGGATGCAAAAATTCTCACCAAAATACTAGCCAATAAGATCCAACACTATATTAAAAGGATTATTCACCACGACCAAGTGGGATTAATTCCTGGGTTGCAAGTTTGGTTTGACATTTGCAAATCAGTGTGAAACACTACATTTAAAAAAAGGAAGGACAAAACCGCATGATACTCCATAGATGCAGAAAAAGCATTGGACAAACTACAGCATCCTTTATTAAAACTCTTCACATTGGAGGGATAAAAGGTACATACCTCAATAGCATAAAAGCCATCTAGGAAAAATCCACAGCAAACATCATTCTCAAAGGGGAAAAACTGAGCTTTCCCCTTAAGGTCAGGAATATGGCAGGGACATCTGCCATCACCACTGTTGTTAACATGGTATTAGAAGTCGTAGCTTCAACAACAAAAAGAAATAAAAGGCATCCAAATCGGGAAAGAAGTCAAATGCTCTCTCTTCACAGATGATATGACATACTATGTGGAAAACCCAAAATCTCCTCCCCCAAACAACTGGAACTCATACAGGAATTCAGTAAAGTTGCAGGATATAAAATCAATGCACAGAAATCAGTTGCATTTTTACACACCAACGATGAGACAGAAAAAAGAGAAATTAAGGATTTGATTGTTAAATGGTCACCAGATACCCAAAATGGTGGTTGTGAGGCTAACTAGGCTAACATCTGACCCTAGGTGAGCCCAGTGATGTGGACATTTCCCAGAGCTCGGAGCTGGAAAGCACGAACCAGCCCCGGCCGGTTACAAAGCAATAATAAATCACCCCCTGCGCTATTGTGCATAATCAGCTACTCCCGCCTCTGTGGAGCTTACTGTTGTCGCTTTTGCTATTGGATGGAGACATGTTCACCTGAGTATGTTCTGTTCCTTTGTTCAGGATGGAGACATGCCCACCAGGATATGTTTTGTTTCTTTAGAGACATACCCACCAGGGTTTATTTCATTTCTTTGTAAACATGCCCACCAGGACAGGTCTCGTCTCTTTAAAAACCCAGACCACCCTAGGGTCGGGGTCCTCATAGAGACTGGACTCTAGCGAGTGGTCGTTGGCCAGGTGTAATAAACCTCTCATTGTTTAACTCTTAATTGTGTTGCCGATGATTCACTGAGTGTACCCTATAACACGATCCCATTTACAATTGCGCCAGAAACCCTAAGATACATAAATCTAACCAGCGGTGCCTGGGTAGCTCTGTCATTAAGCATATGTCTTTGGTTCAAGTCACACCATCTCAGGGTCCTGGGACTGAGTCCCGCATCAGGCTTTCTGCTCAACGTGAAGCGTACTTCTCCCTCCCCCGCCCACCCGCTTGTGTTCCCTCTGCTACTACAATAAATAATCCAATCAAGAAATGGGTAGAAGACATGGACAGACATTTCTGCAAAGAATACATCCAAATGGCCAACAGACACATGAAAAACCCAACATCACGTGTTGACAGGGAAATACAAATCAAAACAAAGGAACAAAGGTAACACAGATCTACACTTCCAAATGTCAACAGAAATCTGCAAACCCATGTTCTCACAGGAGCTTAAGTTTCAGGACCAGGGTGACACAAAAGGGAGGCAGATAGCAAGGAACCAAAGGAACATGTCCTGCGTATGTGAGCTGGCCCACTTCTCTTCCTGTGGGAAGCAAGCCGCACCTGACAGCATGGAGTCCCACCTGCACCTGGTCCATCTGTTTGCTGCCCTTGAGCACAGCAGAGGATGTGGGTGGCAGGGGCAGATGGGCAGCTGGCCACAGATGCTACCTGCCAAGTTAACTGTAGGACCAGCTCCTGATCCTCAGCTAATATGAGACAATACTTGTATTTATATACCTATTCCCTGGGACAGGTCATGTGCTCAGTACTTTGGTTACTATATCCTTTCCCATTGTATTTTGTAAAAACACTTTGGGCAGGTAACACTGACATACAAAAAGCTGTATATAGTTAATGTATGCAGTGTGACCCTAACCCTAATACTAATATCTAGTTAAGATATACTAGATTTAGAGTATCACTCATAAATGAGAAGATGGTTTTTAGGAGCTAAAGAATTCAGGGACCAACCCTCTTTTGCCTTACTCTCCCTTGAATTTGTTAAGGCGGAACACATTCGGCCACGGGCTATCTGGAGAGTGGCCACACGGGGGCAACAGTGAGTCAACACTGGCGCAAACCCCACTACAAAACCAATTCTTCAATCTGTCAAATCTTGTTCATTCAAGGTTTACAGATCATTTTCTAGATTATGACTTTGTTAAATTTTTTAAGAACCAAAGTAATTATTTCAACCTGTTAGACATAGAATATGTTTTCAAGAATCTTGGGAGTGGCAAGCAGATGACGGCCCAAAATTACTATTGAATATATTCAGGTCTACCTAGGAAACAAGGATGAATTCTGTTCCACTTTTCAGGAAGAATTTCTGTCAACTAACAGTACTCAATCCACCAAAAATAGTGCCGCTCACAGGAAAACAAAAGGAGGATCAACAGGCTCAGAAGCAGAGAAAGAGGCACTCCCCGGAATACAGAAGACATAGCACGGAGGCTCTGCTCAGGCCAATTTGCAGTCTGTGGATCCTCTGGAGCTAAAATGGCCCTGGGGGTCGTGGTTCAGGCAGCAAGCCCACCCTGATGCTGCATTGTTGTAACCCGGGACAAGTCTCCTTGTCCCTTCCTCCACGAGACACCCCATACCCCCTGACTACTCCAGCCTGCTTCTTGGAACTCCCATTCCCCTTTCTGACCCCATCGTTCACTTTTCCCTTCACTGCCATGGTATAGAGTACATCTGACTCCGTGCTATTCTGTCATTTAAATGTTTTTTGGGTCATGTTTCCTGTGAAACTACACTTTGCATCATCTACCCTGATGTAGAATCCCTTGTTGCGCTGCATGACTTAACTGTGGCCTCAGAGTGTCATGGGGCCAGTGTCCTGGGCAAGGTCCTCACTAAGCCAGCTCGGCTGTTGCAGTGAAGACCTGATCCAGGCACTGCTATTTTTGTGCAAGTAAGACAGCACAGAAAAAGCCTTGGTTTGGGTTTGGAATTGCTCATGGCCCCTCAGCCACATCAGATGGCATGGGGGCACATCCTGAAGACACCTGCTAGTCCAGTGTTGCCTTAGGGAATTTCCAGGGAACAGCCATTGTGTTCAATGAGGGAACTCAATAAGAGCGGGGAGGATGGGAGTCAGAACTCCTGAGATAGAATCCATCTTGGAGATTGCCTAGAACTTCCGAGGAGTTCATTCCATAGTCTTGAATGAATAAATTCATCCCAAAACACTTCCTAATTTTAGTAATGATGAGGTTGAAGCTCCGATGAAGTGACTTTCCTAGGTCATTTTGGAAATGGCGAAAGAGCCAGACTGAGATGTCAGATGGCCATCAGCATGATCCCCCGGAGTGGCTTTAGCTAGAGCTACCATCACCCATTTATCTTTCCTGGACTCCCAGATTCTCACGGAACTCTTCATATGGTATAATCTGGGAATAAAGGTCATGTCAGTGCCATAGAAACCTCTGACACTGGTTATAATAAGACTCTGTGATGTCAATGGAATCCCAAGCCATAGGCCATCTCAGAGGCTGACTGCAAGGATACGGCTGGTAGGAAACCCACATTCTGACAGAGGGTAGAGGAAGATGGAAAAAGCTAGAGAAAGCCAGAGTGCTCACGTCACATCTGGCCCCTGATGACACGGTGGTGTCCAGCAGGATACGCCTCCCAAATGCCCCCCAGGGACATCACAGAACTCACCCCTAAGGTTTGCAGCTGAGCGTCATACCTGGGTCATGGGTGCTCTGGCTACCTCAGGGAAGCAGGACACAACAATGCAGCCACAGCCTTGACAGACGTATATTCCTGGAGCAATAGATTTCTCCAAATATATTCAAAATGGTAAAAAAATTCACCGATGAAACATGGATACTTTTGATTCAAAACAAAGTCATACTTGTTCAATTAATAAATATTTACAGAATATGTACTTAGTACAAATGTGCACCTCTAGTCCTACCTGGCACTTGCAAAGAGCATGGGCTAAAATCAATGGATCCGGGACACGAAGGAATGCATGCGAAGGGCTAAGAGGGCCATTCTATTCAGAGAGGTCCATTAAGTAAGCCCACTGACAAGATGCTTTTCAGCCAAAACCAGAAAGATAGGGCCAGCGAATCCATCTGTGAGAAGAGTGACACAAAGTATATTATTAATTATCTTGACCAAAATGCATAAATGTCAAGAAATATCATCTTAAGTGTTGCTTCAGAACATTTGGTTCTTCTCTGTAACTATTTGGGTGACATGCTAACCTTTACTCACTATAAGATATTCTAAGGAAATGTCTCATCTAAGAATGGACATCTTGTATTAAATGGCAAATAAATTAACCCTAGAAAACCCCTAATCCTCCTACCCCTAACCCGTGACCCTCCGTTGGGCTTGGAGAAGTCTGTCCCCAGAGAACTGGCACTAAAGCCCCAGGGACTGGGGATGCCCAAGCCATTCCAGAGGCCTCTGCGTGCCACCCAGAAGGAAACCATGCTGTCTGGAACTCCAACAATAATTCAGAGCAGAAGAAATCTGCATGCCCACCTGAGACCACCCTCACATTCAATGGCCCACTGGACATAAACCTGGCACTCAGCCTGACCCATGCCCTCCACTCAGCCTTCTGGGAGTCTTGCCACACAGCTGACAGATTGAACCTGCCATGATCCTAGGCCCTAACCCTAACCCTAGGTTGGCTTTTTAAAGGACCATGCTCAGAGGCCTGGCTCTAAATCCCCAGGAAATGGAGACACCTGAGCGAAGCAGAGGGCTCATTCTACAACAAAAGTCAGAAATCAGGCCTTTTGGAACTCCAGAAAGGATTTACAACAGGAGATATCTCAATGAAATCCTGCTTATTTGTACTTTCAAAATGTACTGAATGCAAAGGCTGAGCTTCATACTCTCCTTAACTCTAGCCCTCAATCTAGATGTGAAGGCTTCCACACCAAAGCAGATCACAGCTTCCATGCTCCTGGGACTACCCCTAACCTAGTTTAAGACACAGTTGTAAAATGGGTGTAAACATGAACACACCTTTATACCAAGAGGACATAGAAGTGTCCAACAGACACACGTTAAAGTGTTCCATGTCAGTAGCCCTCAGGGAAATGCAAATAAAAACCACACTGAGATACCACCTTGCAACAGTTGGCATGGTTAAAATTATCAAGGCAGGGAACAGCAAAGGTTCAACAAATGTTGGCGAGGATGTGGTGAAAGGGGAACACCCTTACACACCTGGCAGGAATGCAGGCTCATACAAGCACTCTGCCAAATGTCATCAAGTTTCTTTGAGAACTTAGAATTAGAGCTACCCTATGACCCAGAAATTACACAACTATTTACCCCCAAAGAAAGAGATTGAGTGAAAAGTAGTGGCACCGCGCTGCAATGTCCACTGCAACAATACTCACTCCACCCAAACTATGGAAGGAGCCCAGATGTCCACGGGCAGACGAATGGATAAAGATGTGGTTCATATCTACAACACAGTATTCTGCAGCCACCAGAAAGGATGAAGACTTACCACCACATCCACCTGGATGGAATGGGAGGGTATTATTGAGCGCAATAAGTCTATCAGAGACAGACGATCGGCACATGGTTTCCCTCCTATGTGAAATAGAAGAAACACCACAGAGGATCAGAGGGGAAGGGAAGGAAAAATTAATGGAAGGTCATCAGAGAGGGAGAAAAAACCACTAGAGTCTCTTCATTACAGATAAAAACTGAGCATGGCAGGAGGGTAGGTGGATGGGAGATGGAGTAACTAGGGGATGGATGGGAATAAAGGAGGGCACGCGATGCAAAGAACACTGGGTGTTATACATAACTGACCTGTTATTCACTAGTACATCTGAAACAAATGATGTACTGTGAGTTGGCTCACTGAATTTAAGTTAAACAAAAACAACTCAAGCAAACACTCTGAAAAATCTGTAAGGAACCACCAAAGATATTGAACAGCCAATGCAACGTTGAGTTGAAAAACAAAGCTCGAGTAGTCACAATTCCAGATTTCAAGTTGTACTACAAAGCTGTAGTCATCCTAACAGTATGGTACTGGCACAGAAATACACAAACCAACCAAGGGAACAGGATAGCAGCTCAGACATAAACCCACAATTATGTGGCCAATTAATCTTCCACAAAGGAGGAAGGACTATCAAAAACGAAAAGGACAGTCTCTACAACAAAAGGTGTTGGGGAAAATGGACAGCTATGAATGAAAAATGAAATTAGACCGCTTCCTTACACCATACAGACAAACAAACTCAAAAGAGTTTAAATACATCAGTGTGAGACCAGAAACCAGAAAAATCTTACAAGAGAGTACAGACAGTAACTTACTGACATGGATGGAAGCAACATTTTTCTAGATGGTCTCCTTAGGCAAAGGAAACAAAAGCAAAAATAAAGTACAGGGACTCTATCAAACTAAAAATTTCTGCAGAGTAGAAAAACAATGAGGGGTGCCTGAGTGGCTCAGTTGGTTAAACAACTGCCTTCAGCTCAGCTCATGATCCCGGAGACCCGGGACTGAACCCCACATCGGGCTCCCTGCTCAGCGGGAAGCCTGCTTCTCCGTCTCTAACACCCCCTGCTTGTGTTCCCTCTCTAGCTGTGTTTCTATCTATCAAATAAATAAAATCTTAAAAAAAAAGAAAAAGTAATAATAAGACAACCTACTAAAAGGGAGTAGATATTTGCAAATACCATATGCAGTAAAGGGATAGTGTTCAAAATATACAGAACTCAAACAACTCAATACCCCAAAAGCAAATAATCCATTTCAAAACTAGAAGGCATGAACAGACATTTCTCCAAAGAAGAGACACAGGTGGCCAACAGTCTCATGAAAAGATGTTCACCATCACCCAACCTCAGGAAAATGCTAATCAACAGTATGATGAGATATTACCACATACTGTCAGAATGGCTCCCATTGACAGCAGAAGGAGCAACAGGTGTTGGGAGGATATGGAAAAAGGAGAACTCGGGTGCTGTTGGTGGAAAAGCAACCCGGTGCAGCTACTCTGGAAAACACATTGGAGGCTCCTCAAGATGTTGAAAATAGAGCTACCCTTGCATCAGCAATCATACTACTGGGTATTTGCCCAAAGAATATGAAAACAATAACTCCACAGGATACATGCACCCCTATGTTTCTTACAGCAGTCTTTACAAGATCGCAATCTGGAAGCCACCCAAGTGTCTGTTGATAAAGTGGTAAATGAGATGATAGTTGTGTACACACACACACACACACACACACACACACACACACACACACACATTACTCAGCCATAAAAAGAATTAAATATTGCTACTTGTAGCCACAAGGATGGATCTAGAGAGTATTATCCTAAGTGAAATCAGTCAGAGAAAGATAATACCATATGAAGTCACTCTTAGGTAGAACTAAACAAACATATGAAATAAATAAAGAAGAGAAAATAAATAAGTAAAGGATAGAAAAGAGACAATCCAAACAGAGATTCTTAACAATAGAGAACAAACTGATGGTTACGAGAGAGGGGGATGCAGGGATGTGTGAAATAGATGAAGGGGACTAAGAGTACACTTTTTTTGAAGAGCCCCGAGTAATATACAGAATTACTGACTCACGCAATTGTAGGCCTGAAGCTAATATAACACTGTGATAACTCGACTGGAATTACACTAAACAATAAAAAACTTTTCTTTCAGTAACCTATCTGAAAAAGCTTTGGTACACAATGTTCATAAGCCCTACTTGGGTGTGTTTCCTCAACAATAACTATTCACTTTGTGCTTCAAATTAAAATTTCATCCCAGCCCAGGAGCCATGGTCCCTCTCTGTCCCGCCTCAGCACCCCTGCATTCACGAGTGTAAGTAGAGACTGATGTCACTTCACAGTCCAGAAAGCTGTTAAACTTTGTTTTAGTGCGAGATGGTCACGGAGTGTGGGACAGGTTTCCGAGCAGGTTTCTTCTCCATCCTAGATCATTAATTCAGTGGTTGTTCCCTGCATTTATTGGGCTGACAGTTCCCTGTGGATGAGCTTGCTTCCCAGCACATCCACAGGAAACACAAAGATGGGTGGGCTCCGAGAATGACAGAAAGAGGATCAAGTACAAAGGTAGGATCTCTCCCCTGATCCAGGAACTGCAGTATGTGTGGGGGTACAGGAGACAGAAGCAATGATAAACCAACAAGCTCACCAGCTGAGTGCAGGAGGAACAGGTCAAGGAATCTTGAGATGTGGGGCATGGATGTTGCTCTGAGCCTCCTCTGGGTTGGAGAGTGGGGGAAGGAATGAGGAGAAACTGCCTGCACCTGGACCATGCCAGCTGCCCACCGCTCCTGGCACACATCAGTCTACACAGCTGACACAGCTTGGGCTCATGATGGGCTACCTCGGGTCCCTCAACACTCGGTGGGACAGCTGCCTCCAGGGCTCCAGGACATGCTGAAGGAGGTGACAGGGAAGGCTGTCCCTCCGAGGTCATCTCCTTTCTAAGCAGAAAGCCCTGCAGGACTGCTGAAAACCCACAGAGAGTTTAGAAAGACATGCCGTGGATGAACAAGACACGGAGAAACAGAAAACAATACTGTTCTTGAAGGTCAGAGCTGTCATCTCAGGAAGTGAGGACAGCTTTCTGAGGAGGACTGAGGGGAGGGCAGGCTAGGCAAAAAAGGAAGATCTGCCTCTCTTGATTAGGGACCTGAAGCCCCATTCCAGGTCAGGGCATCGTTTTCACCTCACAGAGGATCCGTGGAAGTGTTCCAGCAGGGCACTGACAGAGCTGCCTCTCTAGAAGGCAGCCCTGGCATCGGGTTGCACAAGGCAGAGGATGGGGCTAGATGGAGGGAGGGTAATACCCCAGGGGACCATGGGGCAAGAGCAGAGGCACATGACCATGAAGATGATGAAAAGTAGGAGGCAGCAGCATGGGTGCCAGCTAGCTCAAAAGGGCCATGGGCACAGTGCCCACAGTTACAGTGACTGGGTGTCTCCTGGGCCAGGCACAGATCACTTCAGGGCTCCAGACTAGTCCTGACCACAACCTAGGAAGTGTGCACCACCACCGCCCTCCTCTCCCCATGCTGCTGCTGGGCATCACAGTCACCAGATCCAGATCAGTTTTCATGGCAACTGAGCAGTTGCTCCCACCACACACTGCCCCTCTGGTGGTGGTCCAGCGTGACCCTCCTGCCTGACCAGAGACTGTGATCTTCCTGTCTCCACACAAATCAACAGCCAGGAGGGTTTCCTGAATTCCACAGTTCTGAGGAGACGGATTGATAGGCCCCACTACCCCCCTCCCACCACCACCAGTGGGTCACTTTGCACATCGGCTATTGTCATGAAACTCACCCTACCCTGTTTCTGTCACTTCCAACAAAAACTCCTGTTCTATCCCCAATTTACCATACATTCTGTTTGCTGACTTGGGGCCATGCCATGAACCCACATGACTCCTTTCTGTTAGAGAAGGCCATCCCTGCACCGCCTACAGAATCTTTTTTTTTTTTTAAGATTTTATTTATTTGACAGAGAGAAACACAGCCAGAGAGGGAACACAAGCAGGGGGAGTGAGAGAGGGAGAAGCAGGCTTCCTGCTGAGCAGGGAGCCCGATGTGGGACTCGATCCCTGGTCTCCGGGATCATGACCTGAGCTTCGCGAAGGCAGTTACTTAACCAACTGAGCCCCCCAGGTGCCCCTTACAGAATGTTTCTAAGGAAGTACAAGTCCATCAGGGCTGCAGTGTGAATGGTGGTACACAACCTGCAAGGTAGTAATTCTAACAAGGGTTGGCCTTCCCCACAAACTCGCAAAATGTTCCTCTGGCCCCCTGGAACTTGTGGTATGGGCCTGAATCCATAAACACCCAAGAAGAAGACAAAGGTAGTAAGTGTCTTGATGTTGGTTGTGGCAAAGTCTTTGGATAGGAAATCCAAAGCAAAGGCAACAAAAGCAAAAATAAACAAGTGGAACGACGCCAAATTGAAATTTCTGCATGGCAACAAACAAACAAACAAACAAACAAACCATGAGAGATTTAAAAAACGACTGACCCAATGAGAAAAAAAAACTTCTGCAAATCCTGTGTAGGAGGCTAATATCCAAAATAAACAAAACACTCATGCAAATCAAAACAAAAAATGACATAAAAATGGGGAGATGGTACCATCCAAAGATGGCACACAGGTGGCCAACAGACACAGAAAAAGTTGTTCAACATCACTAATTGTCTTCAGGGAAACAAAAGGCAAAACCATAATCAGCCACCACCTCCCACCTGTTGGAACAGCAAACTTCCCAGAGACAGACACAAGGTGTGGTCAAGGGTGTGTACACAAGGGGACCCTGTGCATGGCTGGTGGGGATGAAAATTGGTACAGCTACTGTGACAAACAATATGGAGGTTCTGGAAAGAAAACCAATTCAATTACCACATGACCTGTAATTGCTCTACTGAGTAATTCTTCGGAGAACACAAAAACACTTCCTCCAAAAGCGAGATGCACTCCCGTGTTCACTGCAGCATTATGCACAAGAATCAGACATGGAAACATTGACCTTAGGAGCACTACGCAAAGTAACTCAGACACAGAAGACACCAGAGGTTCTCATGGACATTCCACATGGGGGGAAAAAAAGAAGTACTGAACACATACATACTGAAAACAGATTGGTAGTTCCAGATTCAGGGAAGGGGGGGAAAGGAGTGAAGGTGCTCGAAGTGGTCATATTTGAGTGATAAAATCCACAAGTTTATGGAATATTCTGTGGAATATTCTGTGCAGCATGGAAACTAAAGCTACTCCTGCAGATTGAGGTACAGGCTCCCTGCTATTTGAAAATACAGTGTTCCTAGGAAGTCTTTCGCAGAAGAAATGGTGTCAATTCAACAAGGAATTACCATTCATTTCCACACAAAAAAATTAGTGAGCAAGCTCAGACACCAAAAGTTCCTTCTCTTTGCCTCTCCTTATGCCTCAGGACATACATCCTAACGGATGCCCAAAAGAAATGGAGATCAAGCAGATGCCCATAGACACAATTCAAACACTGGTGGCTGGACACAAAAAGTGGTGGCCAGGAAGGAGCTGCGCAGGGTGCACATCGCCTCTGTAGTGGTTCCCCATAATATAGATGCTGAACATGATGTCTACTTTTTCACTTTTTTCCTAAGAGGGAAATGCTTTTCAGGTTGCTTCCTGCTACTGAAGCTAGGTAATAACATAGATCTTTCTAAAAAGCCATTGTCTTACTATGAACTTCGTAAAAAGTGGAGGAGCCTTGTGCTTGAAAGTTGGTGATGGAGTAGATGTGAACTGTTCTCCCAGACACAAAGATCAGCAGATCCACCGTGAAAGGCACATTTATCAGCATGTGGAACACAGACTACCTCCTACCCCTAGAAACCTCCTCTTTGTCCTCACTCGAGACAACCAACAAGAGCTAGGAGTTCCCTCGATTCCTCCTTTCTCCCATTCTCAATATCAAACCCACTGGCAAATGCTGTGAGCATCATCTTCTAAACGAACCCAGAAGGGGACTAACCACTCCTTCTAACGCCACGTGTCTAGTCCAAATGGGAGCTCATCTCGTGATAAGTTCCTGGAAAAGCTTCATCATTACCTCCCTTGCCCATCCTCAACTCTGTGTCAACACTGTAGTCAGGATGGCCCAATGAAACATGGGCCCACGGGGTCACACCCCTGCAATGGCTTTCTGTCACCCTCTGTCACCTCCCTGTGATCATGTCCTAAGCTATCTCCTGCCCCAGGGCCTTTGCACATGCTTTCCGTTCTGTTTAGAATGCTCTTCACATGGTATCACTCACCTTCTTTAGATCTTGACTCAAGTATCAATTTCCTAGTGAAGTCCAACCTGGCTCCAAATGAACAGCAAGCACCACCGCCACAGCCCCTTCAGCTCCCCAAACCTGTTCCTTGCTTTTTATTTCCAGAGCAGTTATCACACTCACCAGTCCATTGCAACATGGGAAAAATGGACAAGGGCATACATGGATGGTTTCGCCACTGACTCCTCTGATTTCCTGGTCCAAAGCCACAGGGGAAAATGTGCCCCAGGGTTGGGACAAGGGGTCCACCTACAGCACCCTGAAGACCCAGGAAAATGAGCCCTAACAGGAATTCACTTGCACATGAAACCTGAAGGCAGACACCTTCCTCCATTAGAGGTGAGAACGCATACCTCCTGTCCTTGCGTGAGGTGCTCATCTGAGAAGCTGAGCAGAGATGCATCCCCACGGTCCAAATAGTCCTCTGGGCAACATCCAGAGAAAAAGACATATCTCCTCCCTGCACCAGCCAGCTGTGATTGACGCCTGGCATCCCCCTGTGGTGGGGCACAATGGTGCCCCTGGCCCTCTTTCCAGGAACGTCATCACAAACCAAGGTTCACTGCACAGTTTTCAGGAAGGGACCTGAAGCCACACCAGCAGCAGGCTGACCAGGTTTGGTCTCAGTCTCAAACATCAGGCCCCATGTGGACTACAGCTTCAAGGATACTAGTGGGCTGTGTGGTCTTGGAACTTAATGGTGGGAGCTGAGATGTCAGTTCCAAATGAAATCTGGCCTCTTCCACACAGCACAGGAAAGTGGAGGACTTCTCAGGGGTGTGGCTCTGGGAGGAGTGACTCTGCTGGCTGAATTCACAGACACCAGGCTGAGGACACCTGCTACACCTCGAACAAGCATGCACGGGGCACGCTGGGCAAGAATCCATAATGCCGCCCGTGGGCTGCTTTCCACCAAGTCCCTTGCTCATCTGAGGGCTTGAGAACCCAACAGGAAGCAACTTTCATATCACATCAGCAGCAGGAGGGCTGGCCAGGGAGCAGAGCCTTGTCCCTGGAACAGGCTGGCCTGCCCATCAAGAGCGATGGCCCACCGCCATGGCCTCACCATCTCCCAGCTATCTGATCTCACTACCCTGCCAGGCTGAGACGTGCTCACGTGGTGAGTCATAAGACCCAGACACTGCTTTCCACCCCAGCTCAATGCTACTCACAGAGAAGCAAACTCCGTCTCAGAAATGTGTTCAGTATTAGCTTTCGAATTCCCTGGGTTTGTTGACACTGGCCCACCCAGCTGTCCCTTCCAAATCATTCTTCCAGTGCCCTAGGATTTCAAGCCCCCTTCAACCTTCAAAAGGCAGGAACTGGGGGGATGAGGCAGACCAGCCAAGTGACTCCCTGTGCAGGAAACCGGACCAACATCCTCCCCGAACACCAGTGCTTCCACATCCAAACTTGAAACCTCCACTCATGGTGCACTGAGCATCACGTCAGCATCAACACCGCCCTTTCATATCTCTATCCTTCCATTTCCTACAATCAGAAACCAAACTCTAGTCACCACTCTATTTCCCCTGCAGAGATAATGAAATGGATAGAAAGAAACACTACATGTGCACAGCAAACGTCTAGCCAAATAGAATTCCTGTTCTTTCCATAGGGGAAGTCCTATATTACCCATACTAATGACAGATACCACAAGTTCAGGCCTCATATATATATATATATATATATATATATATATATATATATATATATATATATATTTGACCCTATGTTTTCCCTTGGGGTATTTGTATCTCGAAGTCGATGTCTGGTTTCCTTTCTTTTCTTTTCTTTTCAGGTTAAATTTACTTATTTGACAGAGAGAAACACAGCTAGAGAGGAACACAAGCAAAGGGAGTGAGAGAAGGAGAAGCAGGCTTCCCATCAAGTAGGGAGTCTGATTCAGTGCTCCATGCCGGGACTCCACAATCATAACCTGAGCCAAAGGCAGATGCTTAATGACTGAGCCTCTCAGGCTCACCTAGATTGCTTTCTTAAAATAACAAGAATAAAAATGACATGGCCACATAAAGGTCTGGCTCTCCATAACCAGACAACATGGCTCTGGTTCAGATAAAGAGGAAGACACAACCTCTTCCTAGGAAGCAAAGCCCACACCCTCAGGGATCCTGATATGGCTCTTGGGTAGTGAGTTCCTGTGCTCCACCGTCCCAGTACAAAGGAAATGGGAACCCTCGAGGGTTCATTCTGTTTCTTCCTAAATTCCCCAGTACAAGTTACAAGAGATCAGGTTTCAGATCCCAGGAGGGGCCACCAGGTAAGGAGATCCCCTGGGGGGAAGGCTAGATTTCCTCTGGGAGCACGATGAGCCACTCCCCAAGGTCCTAAACAACTTACACTCCTCCATTGCTTCCCCGTGCAAAGGGCACTGAACACTTACAGCTCTGAGGCTGTGCTTTACTTTAAAGACTATTTTTTTAAATATCAAAATGTGGTTCATGGAAGAGAAAAATGTAAACATGCAGAATAGAATTCTTTGAGTAATTCAGAGGACTGCTTCACGCCCTCCCCTTTTTTCATTGTTTCATTAAAACAGGAAATAAAAACAGAGAGCCCCTTCGGCCAACACGTCTGATTCACTTCCGTGATTCAAAGGGCAGCAGGAAATCAAAGAGGAACAGATGTTCTGATGACCACTCATTTCCACCATCTAACTTTTGAAACTTCACCCACATGTAGAGAAAGAAGCACAAACCAAGGTCTTGGCATGGCAATGTGGAGAAGTCTGAATCGGAGTGACAGGCACAGACGATGAGGTTGTGTGTGTTGGGTGAGGCTGGGGGCACACAAGTATGTACTCTCTCCACCTGTGCCTCACCTGTCCTCAGCCAGGAACCTGCTCACAGCCCTGATCTGTCACAACTGTCACACAGGAGACCCACAGCCTCCTGCAGAATGCATTCCATTCTCTCAGGGACCCCTGTCAGCTCTACTCAGACCTGGAGCTCCCCTGTCTGCTGCAAAGCTCCAGAGCATGCCCACCCCCCCTTCCAAAATTACACTGGCCCAAGGCTTTAATGAGAAAGGCAGAAAGCTATCTCCTGAATGGTGAACGCGGACTTTCTCCTTCTGTCATATTTCTCTCAAGACTCCTTCCCCCCTGGGCAAACTCTAAGTAACCTATCAATGGAACAGGAACATGCTCTGACATCTGAATCTCTCACTGCAGCTTTCCGAGGACTCCTTGTGTAATAAAGTACCGTTATTTATGACAGGAGGTTTTAAACCTATTTTTTACAGAATAATATAACCCCAATCAGTCATTTTCAGTTGCTCTTCATTAGGCAGAATCATTTCTGCATAAAAGGCACAGATATTACATGCCAGCAAATGTATCAGGAAGAAAAAGAAACTCTGTGGGGTAACCGAGGGTTAAGCAAGCAGTTCCACAACTCACCGCAGGGCTCTGATGCCAAGCCCCCTGAAGCCCCCAGCACGCCTCTAGCCAAGAGAACTCGCAAACCCTCTCCTTCCGCCTCCACACAAATGAAACAACAGAAAAGATGGCACATCAAAATATCTAGAGGACACATTTAGTCAAGCCAGAAAGTCAAACTCAACATTTAAACAATTAGAGGCTGCTTTGAATAATTTTGAATTATTCAACATTAACTGTAACTCTTCTGATGGAAAGTCTAATTAGTTATGAAACATCACCTTTGACAAAGGACAAGACATCACCCAAGTCTCTACTGACCAGAAAAATACCACCTAACTCTAGATGGGGGTCACTCCACCACAACCTAGGCCCAATGGAATAAACACTGTTAGACGAAGGAAAGGAACAAATCTGATGTAAAAACACACCCAGAGGCGCCTGGATGGCTCAATTATTAAGCGTCTGCCTTCAGCTCAGGTCATGATCCCGGAGTCCCGGGTTTGAGCCCCACATTGGGCTCCCTCCTCGGCAGAGATCCTGCTTCTCCCTCTCACTCCCCTGCTTGTTTTCCATCTCTAGCTGTGTTTCTCAGTCAAATAAATAAATAAAACTTTTAAAAAAGAAAAAAAACACCCAGGTTAAATCTCTATCTTCCCTTTCAAATCTAAGTGGTCTCCTAGGAAAGAGCTGTTCCTTATACCTTCGTATACCAGGAATGAACAGAGAAAATGGGATCCGCTGCCATGTTCTCCCTGCAGGGAAACGAAGGAGCTCTTGCACCCACTCGAGACTGCCAACAGCTGCTTCGGTTTGTCTCTGTGGCTCCAAAAGAGACAAGAGAAGAGCCCAGGAGGTTTAGGGTTCAAGAGAGGTTTATCTCCAGTCCTGAAATCGATGTGACATTACGCCCAATGGACCTGCCGCTTTCTCTGAATGCTGACATCCTGGGACAAGCTGCATGACTGACTCAGTTGCTGATTTCCAAACTTCAGGCCTCGTGGAACCAGAGTGGAGAAGTGTTGTCAGGTGGGGCTAAGAAGGCACCTCCCACCTAAGGCCTGCACACCTGCTCCAGTCCCCGGGAGAAGGAGAGACATATACCTGTTCTTAAGTAGTAATTAGTGTTTGATAGTTTTTGAAAGTTGAAAGTCAAACAATGGTATTCTCCTTTTTAGAGAAACAAAGTTACTCTTACTTCCTTTGTTTATTTGACAGAGAGAGCGAGCTAGAGAGGGAACACAAGTAGGAAGAGTTGGAGAGGGAGAAGCTGGCTTCCAGCCGAGTAGGGAGCCTATCAGGCTGCACTTGATGCCAGGACCCTGGGCTCATGACCTGAGCAGAGGGCAGACGCTTAACTTACTGAGCCCCCCGGGCGCCCTGAAGTTACTCCTCCAAATGAACAGTTCAGCTCATCTGTTCCTCATGACTTAAGTGGGCTCTGGCTTACTCCAGTTTCCAGGCTCCCCCTGGAGGACGCTCCTGCAGGGTCCTGACAGCCCATTACCATCTCCTGGCGGCGGGGGAGACGGGACACAATGCTGAAGCTGAAGGACAGCTCTGGGGCTTTTTGCCGCCACATCTGAGCCCACGGGAGGGAGCGAAGCTGGAGAACAGGATCCTGACAGCCCAGAACCACCAATCCCTGGGGACTTGGGGCACAATGCTGAATGCAGTTGGGAGACTGCTCTGGGGCTTGTTAGCACTACACCTGTGCCTGCGGGCATGGGGGACACCCGGTTGAACTCGGGTGCTGCTCAAGGTCCATTACCTGCACTATCTCTGCCAGGAGACAAGGGAGTACCCCACTGAATTAGAGACTGTGCAATGTTTACATGCACTCTGAAATGAGGGAAACCCTGAAATGCCTGCACTCCATCTCACAAAAGCTTGAGTGAGCGGGTGCCCTGGAGTTCAACAGTCTGGGAAATATGGCCAGTTGATGGACAACAAGGAAAAGAGACTTTCAAGGGAAAAAGAGAACTCGCCCGAGTTCCCAGGATGAGTGCATTCCATGTGCCCTTCCAGGACCCCAGCCTCCCACATGGGCCCAGACCGTATCCCCCCGGATCCCCACCCGGGTGCAAAGAACACACTCACCTACCCAGGACCACCATCCAAGGACTCTCCAAGTGCCCCTTCACCTGCCCCACCTTTGTATCCCAGGGCAGCTCTGGGTCCACCCCTACATGGTGATTGGTCAGGAAGGGTGGTGCCCTGGGGCTCATTGGATGCAGTGCTTGCCTGTCCGGGGTAACCTGCCCTCAGCCCACCCTGCATTCTGTGAGCTCAGGTGGTCCTGGAGGCACCTCCTCACTCCAACAGGCATATGTGGGGTTGTGGGCAGGATCCTCCTCCACACACCAGGCCTCTTCTTCAGATCTCTCTAGGTGCAGACCTCCCTCAGAGCCCTGCCCCTGCCTTTCCCAAACTGACCCTGCCTGCAGAGCTCTTCCTGGCTCCTGGCAAGTTCAGCTGCTCACAGACACTCCCAGGCCTGGGCTTCAGAAAATGCAATGATTTCATGCATTTCCAAAGCAATTTTATGACCCAAAAATAATGCTCTAAGTGGTAAGAGCTTCACCTTCTAGTCTCACCCATGCAATGGATAGTGCTTCTCAAACCTTAGAAACCTTCTAGGATGAGCCCATATGTGCTGGAAAATATATACGTAGGCTTGCTTCTGCAGGAAAGGTCCTGGATGAGCCGCCTCTCTTCTGTGCTGTTGGAGTTGTGAACCACGAACATCTACTTTTCACTTAAAAAATAACATACTGTTATTGTTGACACTAAATGAACAAAACTTTTAAAACATTTTAGAGAGAAAGGAAGAGAGTTATTCAAACCCAAGTCACCACAGCTTCCTGGGAGACACAATCTTCACAGAGAAGGGAGTGTTCCAGGGAAGGAATGCTGGGGCAGGTTCATGTACTTGTCTGGTTTTGTTTTATGTACACAGTTACACATCATCATAAGGAAGAACGTTCCAGAAAGTTACAGACACTTTCTTATGTGTTCAGTATGGGCAAGACAGTATGACTTTAATCTTGTGAAAGCAGGAGACGTTCTTTTGTTTTTCTTACCTTTATGTTTCCAATGGCCGTTTTTGGTTATCGTTTTCTTCTGGAAGCAAATGGACAACATGTGCTTGGGGCAGAAACAGGTCCCATGCTCTGAGGCTCTGCCTAGCCATTTTGAGCTTGGTCAAATGCTAAAGGATAGCTTCCCTGGGAGCCCAGGATCTGGGCCCATGCATGGTAAAAGATAAAAATTTCCATTATCATTCTAATGACTACACAGGGAGGAACATGAGACACAAGCACCTTTAACAACACTACCAAGAAATCAAAACGATGCCTCCAGCAGCTTACCTGGTCCATGGTCAATGCAGGTAATGGAGATGTTCACAGAAGCTGGGCTCCTCCCCTTCTCCTGCCAAAAACTCAGAAGCACACACATCACTTAAAGTCAGAATGTTAGAAACTGCTATACATCTTAGAGACGTCTGACACCGTTCTCTTGGACTACAGAATAGAATAGAGTAGCTCATTGTTACAACACTAATTTAAACATGAAGTCCCCCTAAAGCTTGGATACACTGCTCAGTTGCTTCCTTGCACACTTTGACTAATGTAAGTCAGAGTCATCCCATATAAACACTACAATGGTTGGGAAGTAGATAATCATACACATGGGGATATTTTAGCTCACTTTGTAGAAGAGGCTGAGCAGAGTGTTTTTGAATACTATTTCAGACCTGTCTTACCGCACACTCTGAACATATCAGAACCTGAGCCAAATTGTTTAAAAAAGTTCTTTCAGTAACTTTAATATCATAAAAATATTAGAATGTCTCAATTCCTAGGGATCTCCTAGGGATCTTACTCAGAGGTCCTCCACTGAGAGAATTATCTTCATGATCATGATGACAGAAGTTAAAAACCAGCTGAATCTGTTCCAGTTGGCCACACAACAAGAAAATTCTAAGACTTGAGATGTTTCCAGATCAGGAAGACCAGAGACAGGAGGGAAATAGTACCAGGTATGGAATAACAAGGGATTTGAAGTCAGTTTGGGGCTCCCACTTGGGTTTCTGACACTAAAATTCCCTGGGACTCAAATCATCTCTGAGCCCCCATCTAACCATCTAGAAAATGTGCCTCATAATATCTATATCATAGTTTAGAAGCTTATGAGGGAGAATTCCACAAAGAGCCAGTGTGATGGCTCTCAAGAGCAGGTTCTCAGGAAGCCAGGATTACTAGTTGAGTCTATTTCTTTTTCACAGGAAAGAAGACATGTTGAATCCATATTTCTTTTTTTTTATTATTACATTATTTCATTTTTTCAGTTTTCTAACAGATGACTCACAAGATGATTTTCAAAGCTTAAGGAAGGTCAAGAAGCTTTTGTTATGTTGTATTTCACTCAGAAATGATGTTGTGAACAGCTGAGGACAATCCAATAGTACCACTATCACTAAGCGTGGACACCTTTCCATTTCCACATGGCTATGTTGTCACTCCGACCTCAAGGCCACCAACAAGGGCAGCTGTGGGGACCACCAGCCAGGGCTCCCAGGTGTGGCTGGGACAGGCAGAACTCTCTCTTAAGGCTCAACTCCTGTCTCCCTTGTTTATATTGCTTTTTACACATAGAGTGCCATGGTCTGTGAGTTCTGATGGAGGAAAGGTTGACGATTTCCCTGGTGGATCCCTCTGTGACCATTTGGTTACGTAGCAAAGATACATTTAATTTTCAAACATTGAGGGACTTCCTGGTTTTCTTTTCTTTATGACTGTGGCTCAATCCCCCTGTGGCCTAAGAATATAATCTAGTTAATTTCAGTCCTTTAAAATACATAGACTTGATTCATGGCCCAGCATATCATGTGTTTGTGTAAATCTTCTAGGACCACTTGAAAATAATATATTCTGCACTTATTATGTAATGTTATATATATGCCAATTAGGTCATATTTGTTCCCAATGTTTTGTCTGCTTTTTCTATCAAATTTGAGAAAGGTATATTAAAACCTTCAAACAAAGTGATTCTACTTAATGTTACATTGGAGAATCTACCCAGTGATATAAGGCAAGAGAAACAAAGAGTGTAAGAATTGAGGGGATAATAAAGACTATTCACAGATAATATAATTATGGACACAGAAAATCCAAAATAATTTATGAATACCCTATTAGAATTAAGAATGGAATTTGGAAATTGCAGATAGATTATAGCTTAACATTAGACAGTTTCTGGAAGAAAATGTAGAACCTGTCGATCTTGGGGTAGGACACAGAGGGCACTAACCATTTAAAAGAATTCAGGAGGGCGCCTGGGAGGCTCGGTGGGTTAAAGCCTCTGCCTTTGGCTCAGGTCATGATTTAAGGTCCTGGGATCGAGGCCTGCATCGGGCTCTCTGTTCCTCCTCTCTCTCTGCCTGCCTGTGATCTCTGTCTCTGTCAAATAAATAAATAAAGTCTTAAAAAAAATAAAATTAAAAAATTAAAAAAATAAAAGAATTCAGGGGGACTTCATAAAAATGTGACATTTCTCCTTTATCATGAGACATCATGAGATTAAGAAAATGAGAAGGTGAGCCACCGACTGGGAAGTAAAGATTTGCAATACATGCACTGACAAAGGCTTGTCAATAAAGAATCCCTTCATCAAACATAAAAAGACAGTGTATTTTCAAAATAAATACTTTACAAAAGATTTCCTAATGGCTGTTAGTAACAGGAAAGGGTGCTCAACAACATTATTTTCAGGAACATCCAAGCCTGAAAATACGGACATGCAAGCCAGTATTCCCTACATGGATGACATTCTTGTTTCTGAGGACACCTCTGAGAACAGACTAGTATCAAAGTAAAGCAATAGAAATCCTGATACTCAGAGGATAGATAATTGACGTAAGTTAGGGTCTTAAATTACAGTACAATTTCTAGGCATAATTTGATCCTCCGAAGGCAGACAACTACCATGCCATGACATATAGTACACTGTTTGCTTACCAACCCCGTCCCTTAACAGAGGAGATCAGAAACAGGTAGGACTGGGAGGAAAGAGCAGAAGTCACACATGGGGATTATCCTGAAACAACACCCTGTTCACAGAACGAGTGTGAGGAAGTATAGAGAACGGACATGGGCAGAGACTCAGGAGGTCCTTTTCTTTGGAAAATGCCGCTGGAAACTGTCACACAGTGGTGCCAGCTAATGAGGACTCCGAGCATACCCAAGAATGCCTATCCTCACAAGGGTTTGCAACACCATCTCTGAGGACTAAAACTCTTCAAGATCTCAAAGTTTACCAGATTGACCATTGAACTAAGAGATTCTCATGTTCTGAGAACAGATGCCATCTAATTGAAAGACTCCCAGACCTCTCTCCGAGGCTCTACAAAAAATTGAACCATTTCCTGAAAATCAATCACACCACACACACACACACACACACACACACACACACACACACACACACTGTCATTTGTGTGAAATATGGATTCAACATGTGTTCTTTCTTGTGAAAAAGAAATAGACCCAGAAATGACATCATTTCTTTTTTTAAAAAAATATTTTATTTATTTATTTGACAGAGAGAAACACAGCTAGAGAGGGAACACGAGCAGGGGGAGTGAGAGAGGGAGAAGCAGGCTTCCCGCCGAGCAGGGAGCCCGATGCAGGGCTCGATCCCAGGACCCTGGGATCATGACCTGAGCCAAAGGCAGAAACTCAACCACTGAGCCACCCAGGTGCCCCAAAATGGCATCATTTCTAATTAACACTGATGTCAAAATAGAGAATCATTGGCACAATATTCACAAAATGGAACTTCCCTGCTGTAATTTTCAACATTCCATTTTTACAAGGTCATACCTATTTTTGTTTAAGATTTTATTTATTCATCTGACAGAGAGAAACACAGCCAGAGAGGAAGCATAAGCAGGGGGAGTGAGAAAGGAAGAAGCATGCCCCCCTCTGAGCAGGGAGCCTGATGCGGGGCTCCATCCTGGGACTCCAGGATCACGACCTGAGCCAAAGGCAGATGTTTAATGCACCCAGGCGCCCCATAAGTTCATACCTATTTTAACTGTTTCATTAATTTGTACAGGAGGAAATGAGCATTGAAAAATTCTAAATATTGACACTGAGTTTTAAGCCTAGAGAGCAAAATTTGTCAAATTTCATAGATAATAAGGAACCAAAGGGAAAGCTCAGAAGTTGCGGTCTAATAATTTTACACATATGTATCCTCTATTATTCTACTACCAAAGGGCATATTTTACTACCACTGTCTAAGCATAAATTATTTCCCACATATGCCTACACAGATATAATGAGTGTACTAGAGTAGAACCAAATGTCTGGGAATGACCTGGCAGCATCTATAGTGAACAATTAAATATCATTCTTCTATTTGGTGAACTTCCAGTATCTGTTCTTTTAGACAATGGACCATACTGAATAACCTATACAGCTTTTCCACTTTAACAACAATCCCAACTGAAAAGAAACGAAGTTGAAAGCAACACACACCGAATTCCATTTCACTCCCCTTTATTTACCTTCTCTGTGGATTCTAAGCTACTTCTCTTCCTCCCACTGAACAGGGAGCCCGATGACAGGGTCCATTCCAGGACCCTGAGACCCAGGACCCTGAGACCATGACCTGAGGAATCAGAGATGCTCAACTCGCTGAGGCACCCAGGAGTCCCACCCACACTTTTTTTAAGCAAAAAGAGATTTTCTCATCATGACTTCAAATGACTTCAGGAATCTGCACTTTACCTCTGGGAGGTAGGAGATGAAGGCAATTGCAAATGTTGATGGTGGTTTCCCAAATACAATGACCTGTCTGGTGTCAGTGAGACCCTTTACGAAGTGTGTCGTAAGTCACACAGCTCAGTGTCACAGCTGTGACTGGCTGGCACAAAAAACCAAATTCATTTCCCAGGCTGACTTCTCTGGGGAATAAGGGCCCCACACCATTAATGAGCCTCTGTCACCGTGCGGTCCAGAGCTGGCCATCCTCAGGGAGAATGACATCAAAGACAATGCCATCTGTCTTTGAGATGAGATGACACCTCATCTGTCTCTTTTATTTTGTATTTTTGATAGTGGCAAGAAAGCCAAGGATTCCCCAGGTACCTTAGTCTCATCTGTGAATAACCTGGAGGTTTTACCAAACACTTAAGATTTTGTCCTCCCCATTGCCCAAATATTTACATATGCCTGGATAAGTGCAATCAGTTCCTTAGTTTTAAATGGAAATATGGAATATAATTTTTTATTTTTTTAAAAAAAGATTTATTTATTTAGTTTGGAGAGGAGACAGAAAGAGAGAGAGAGCCCAAGTAGGAGAGGCAGGAAAAGGGAGGGAGAATCTCAGGCTTACTCTGCACTGAGCACCCAGACTTAAGCAGGGCTGAATCTCATGACCCTGAGATCACGACCTCAGGTGAAACCGGGGGTGGGGGAGGAGGGGGAATTCTTAACTAACTACAACACCCAGGGGACCCAATAACTTCTCAATTTCCTTCATAACCAACATCTAGAAGATCACAGATCTTATTATAATTTTTAGGCACATTCTCATCTTCATCATGAATATAAAGGAGAAGAAACAAATTCCACCAAATTTCTAATGTGATGGTGTCCTGCATGGGGTCCCGGAGCCAGACAAGGTAGAACAGAGGGAACCTGAATGACGCATGGACTTCAGTAAATAATAATGTATCAACATTTGTTCATTAATTGTGATAATTCTGATGAAAAATAGAACAAGAGCAGAAATGAAAGGTTAAAGACAAACCTATTGCATCAGCCGGAAGCCTAGAGGAAGTGGGTGATTTCTTAGTAAAAATGCACATTAACAAAATGGACCCTAAAATAAGCAAAATAAGCAAAAAAAACCAAACAGGGTGTCAAATTGTAGATAAATTTAAAATGCAAACTATTGAAATATCTGAAAGGAGACTTAAAGGAAAATCTACCTGACCTTGGGTTTTGTGAGAACTTTTAACACAGAACCAAAGGCCAATCCACAAGAGAAGAAAATTGATAACGTGGACTTCCTAACAAGAAAACTTCTCTGGCAAAGACCTTGCTCAGAAAACTAAGAGACGATCCACACACTGGGACAAAATAGTCACAAAACACATATCTGGTAAAGGATTTGTATTCAAAAGATATGCGAACTCTCAGAATCAACAAAAAGGAAATAACCTCATTGCTAATGGGTAAATATCTGAAGAGATGCCCGGACAAAGAAGATAGACAAATACCAAAGAAGCATACAAATACAAGTTTAACATGGCATTTCCTTAGGAAATTACAAATTTAAACAGCAGTGAGATCACTGTGAGATCACAGTGAGATCAAGTAAATAAATAAAATCTTTTAAAAAATAAATAAATAGCAGTGAGATAATGCCACACAGCTGCTGCTGCTGCTATACTCCAGAAAACAGCCTCAGAATACCAGTTGTTGGAAGGTGTGGAATGACCAACCGGAAGGCACCTTCCTGCTGGGGGAAATGGTCCCCAAGGGCACTGCGGAAACCAGTTTGGCAAGTTTTCTTTTCCTTTCCTTTCCTTTCCTTTCCTTTCCTTTCCTTTCCTTTCCTTTCCTTTCCTTTCCTTTCCTCTTTCTTTCCTCTTTCTTTCTTTCTTTCTTTCTTTCTTTCTTTCTTTCTTTCTTTCTTTCTTTCTTTCTTTCTTTCTTTCTTTCTTTCTTTCAAGGCTAAGTTTAGCCTCAGCTTTAAGGGGACACCTGGGTGGCTCATTCGTTAAGTGTTTACCTTTGGCTCAAATTCCGATCCCTGAGTCCTGGATCGAACCCCACCTTGGGCTCCTGGATCAGCGGGTTACCTGCTCCTCCCTCTCTTGCTCCCTCTGCTTGTGTTGCCTCTCTAGTTGTATGCCTGTCAAAAAAGTAAATGAAGGGTTTTTTTTCTCTCTTTCTTTAAAGCCTCACCTTAACACCTAACAATTGCACTTCTAGTATGGAGACAAATCTTTTGAAAAACTGTTTCAAGACAAAAATTACTAGGGACTTATGCACAGCAGCTCTATTCATAATGGCTAAACAAGAAATCTAGATGTCCTTCCATGAATGAATCCGGATGGAAACCGGAGCGCATCCAGGTGAAGCAAGCAGAATATGGCATCCCAAATATGTCTCTTTGGCCCAAGGATTATTTGAGGCTGATCCATTTTAAAACAACAACTCAAGAGAATCTCTGAAAACTGAGCAAATGTTGTCATTTGTTGAGTGAAATGTACACTTGGAAAGGAAAGCTCCATTTGCAAGCTTGTCTCCCTTAATATCAGGAACAGAATAACTAAATCTCAAGAAACTTACCAAAAGAGAAGGCAGCGACTTAAATCTGGGTAACAAACATGCCCTTGCCTACTGTGCTCACCTGATAATGTCCTCTAATTGGCCTTCTTACCCCTGAAAATCTTTTGGTCTTTAGCTGAAGATGGCATTTAGGGTGAGGGCTGGGCCACTTTGAGGAGTTACTCCGTTTTCCTGGATATCTCCCTTGGAAACAGGACATATGCATGATATTCAACTTCTGTTTGTTTTCCTCTTGTTGATCTGTTCAGCAGTAAAGAGAAATGAACCCCATACAAAGACATGGAGGAATCTTACATGTATTTTGTGAAGTGAAAGGATCCATTCTGAGGACTCCATTTATAGATCAGTCTGGAAAAAGCAAAACTACAGAGATGACAAAAGGATCAAGTGGTGCAGGTTTGAAGTATTCCCCGGGATACTTTTGTGCTGGATACCTGCCCCTGTGCCTTTGTCAAAACACAAACATCTTCACATCCTAAAGAGGAAATCATAATCTGTTGGGAATGGTGCGTAATCCACCCCTCCCGCCATGCCACAAGCCACCAGAAACTTTGGTGGAGGTACCCATGAATGTGGATGAAAGTACCTCCGGGCTTTCCCCACCAAGAATCTGGAAAGCCACATACCTTGTGGCCTGGTGCAATATGTCCTTTGTGTCCCTGGGATGTGCACTTGGGCAAGTGCTCATCCAAGGCCCGGAGAGCCATGATCCTCCCTCAAAGTGAAAGAGCTCTGCAAAGTTGCAATCATGGACACCAAAAAGTATTTGTTTCCATTGTTCCTTGTCTGTTTAACTACCATGAATTCTTTGACACTATTTCTTCTTACTTCACTTAATCAAGTAAATGCTTTTGTTTCTACTTACCATCATTAAAAATAGCTTAATCTTAAATATCCTGCAGCTCTGTGGAGGAGACTGTCAGGCCTTTTAAATGGTTAAATAAAGGGCTTAATATAAGAAATAAAACTATACTAACAAGGACATTGCCACGCACACAAAGGATCCGTAAATAAAGAGTTCTGTACCCAGTCATGGAAAACAGGCTAGAGCAAGTGCTTTTACCTTTGCAAAGAAAGTTATCTTTCTCCTTGATGCCAGACTAACTTTTGGTTGTTGTATTAATAATATGGTTAAAACTTTGTGCATAACTCATCTAAGCCTTTCAATTGCCTTCTTGTTTGTCAGACCTGCTTAAAAAACACCATATCATTAGTCTACCCTTTATCCTCTAGGCACCTAATGTAGAAACTGTAAAAAAAAAAAAAAAAACCTTACTGAATAACATGTCCTTGGTTTGGTTTAGGGAGTTAACTCTGAACTGTAGATAGGTGCATCTGCAAAAACATGTTTCTCTAACAAAGACACTGTGTAATCAAAAATCACTTTGTAAAACTTTAACCTAACAGCATCCCCCAACCCTCTCACTCTGGAATAATAAAAAACTGGGACCCTTGACAGTCAAGAGAGTCAAGAGAGAGACAAAAGCAGAGACAGAAACAGAGGAAGAAGCAGAGACAAAAGCAGAGGCAAAGAAAGAGAGCCAGAGAGCCAAAGAGCCTGCGAAGAGAGCCAGGGCCAGAGCCAGAGCCAGAGCCAGTGCCAGAGCCAGAGCCTGCTTCATAGGTCTCTCCTGACTGACCTCAGGTCTGTCAGCTTGCATCAGATCTCTGTGTCTGTGCCATTACTTCGCCTGCCAGACATCCCAGGGTTTAGGACCCACATCTCTGCTGAGGCTGGTCCCCGGCAATAATCTATTACAATTAAGTTATTTAGGATGAGGGAGTGTCACAGGATGGTGTCAGGACCAAGGCCAGGGAGCACACAATGTGCCACTTTGTTGCATTGATTATTTTAAATAAAAGTTACTTGAGAGACAGTCTCTGCAAGGGGGGATACTCAGACCCTCCTTTGTTCCCTTGGAAGCAAGAAATCTATCTCCATGTGAAAATGTCCCTGTACCAGGAGGTAAAGAGACTTTTGACATGTCCAGAGATGAGAGACTTTGAGCTCAGAAGATTGGAGAAATGACCCTTGTTAATTTTTACTCATTTACTACCGCAGCCCAAATTCAGCTTAGAACTCCTTACTAACTGAATCTCCCAAGGTTGTTTCCTTTCTGCTCTGAATTCCACACAGTGTTACTTTCTCTTTATTCAGAAGGTAAAAACAAAAGAAAAAGCAAAAACAAAAACAAACAAGAAAACAAAACAACAACGTTGCCTGTCTTTGTCATTTCTTTGGGTCGCGATTTCTTTTTTTTTAAAATATTTTATTTATTGATTTATTTGAGAGAGAGTGAACGAGAGAGAGCATGAGAGGGGAGAAGCTCAGAGGGAGAAGCAGACTCCCCATAGAGCTGGGAGCCCGATGCTGGACTCAATCTTGGGACTCCAGGATTATGATCTGAGCTGAAGGCACTGGCTTAAGCAACTGAGCCACGCAGGCTCCCCAGGTCTCGATTTCTTTACTGGGCCTCTGTGCATATGCAATTCTACTTTTTTTCCCTCTTGTCTTGTTAATCTGTCTCCTATCAATCTAATCCTTAGTCAAGTTGCAAGAACCTTTGACCAAGGAAAATTTCTTCCTCCCTCTCAAAGGAATGCTGAATGTGACAGATAATCTAAATGTATTTTAAGGTATGAAAAAAAGTCCTACTACCACATGGGTGGCAAGATGTACTGACCTAGTAACTCTGGAAATGAATCTGTAGATTGAAGAAAAAAATGTACTCTATATACACATTAGACTCTATTTGTTAAAGTTCTTTCCCATCAGGCCAGTAGCTAACAGCTCTGAAAACACCACATCCGTAATCTGGAAGGGAGCCATGAATTAAGTACATGGCAGGTGGTGGGAACCAGTTTGTCACTGTTGAAGTAGAAAGTTACAGATCAGCAGAGGGAGAAGATCCCCGTATCCGTGTGGTGATGGACCAGGCTAGAGACATCAACATCAACTCATGTGAACGTAACGTGGCTACAGACAGTTCCATGGGGAAATCTTCACTGAGGTGAGTTTGCATAGGTTGGAACACGTGCTTGCATTGCCTTGCCTTGTCTCCTGCACACATTCAGTTCCCACGGGTGACACCTTAATGCCATTCTCTAATAAAAGGAGTCAGGGTCCTTGGAAGAAATTGCTGACACCAGGACTGAGACAGTAAATAGAGCAGCCAGGATAACTTGAAGTTACAGAAGGCAAAGAGGTTCCAAGAAAAACCCACAAAAGTGAAGTGATGTCAATGGAAAACAGGAGCCAATGGAGGGTACTCTCAAACACGAAAGCAGGAATGAGCAGGAACGAGCCAGCAACCAAACACTGAGCAACTGGAACAGAACCAACAGCCTAAAATGACTACCCAGGTGGGTAAAAATGAATGAGTTGTTAAAAAGGAAGCCACAGGCCCAGAATGGAGTCACTTACGTTAAGAAACCCAGGCCAGTGAACCAAGACTTAATCCCCAACCTAACTGTAATTGCACACACACGCCCCATGTACCCTTTAACCGTCAGCTTGGAAAGTGTACTGATCAGCCCCTTCTGGCCCCGTTAGGAGGGCAACTTTTCCTAAAGCAACGCGTCTTTTGCTAGTAAGTTCCTTTTTTCAATTGTCTCTGCCTTTAAAAACTTTCCCATTCCTGCAGTTCAAAAGAGCTCCTTTCTATTTGCTAGATGGGCTACTCCCTGATTAATGAATCCTTTAATAAAGCCAGTGTAATCTTTTAAATTACTCAGTTGCATTTTTTAAAGATTTTATTTAACAGAGAGAGAGAGAGAGATGGAGAGAGTGAGAGAGAGAGAGAGAGAGCAAGAGAGTGAGCGAGCACAAGCAGAGAGAGTAGCAGGCAGAGGGAGAGGGGGAAGCTGGCTCTCCGTGGAGCAGGGAACCTGATGCGGGACTCAATCTCAGGACCTCAGGATCATGACCAGAGCCAAAGGTAAACACTTAACTGACTGAGCCACCCAGGAATCCCTCAGTGGCATTTTTATGAACAGATTCGAAAGGTTTTCTAACAAATGGGGTTGAATAGACCTCTCCTATCAGAATTCCAAATAATAGATGTAGACAGCTGTCCATCAAAGAGCTGGCGCTAACTCCCCTCTCCTAAAGTGTGGGCTCAGCCAGTGCTTTCCTGCTCAAGAAGACAACCATTTGCAGGTGGGAAAGAGTAACTTCATGGCGGGGAAACCTGAACTCGCCCGGATGACCAGCATTAACACGGGCAGTGACAAGTCTTCCCTTGTTGTACAGTGATGACAGAGCACTTTACCTCTGCGATCCACTTCCTGGAAACCTACAACCCCAGTCTGACCATGAGAAATTAATGCAGGTCTATGTACGAAATGCCTGAGCAGTCCTCCTCAACACTGTCGAGGGCATGGAAACAATACGAGTCTGAAGGACTGTCCCAGCCAAGGAGAGCCTAAACAGACATGATGACCACATGTCACATAGTGTCCTGCATGGGGTCCCGGAGCCAGACAAGGTAGAACAGAGGGAACCTGAATGACGCATGGACTTCAGTAAATAATAATGTATCAACATTTGTTCGTTAATTGTGATAATTCTGATGAAAAATAGAACAAGAGCAGAAATGAAAGATTAAAGACAAATCTATTGCATCAGCTGGAGCCTAGAGGAAGTGGGTGATTTCTTAGTAAAAATGCACATTAACAAAATGGACCCTAAGATAAGCAAAAAAACAAACAGGTCAATGAGCCCCGCAGGGACCTCTACGTCTTGCTGGTTTTCCTCCCCCTGTTCTGAGTTTTCCTCTCTAGGGACAGAGCCATTCCATAGTTCCCATGAGACCTGCCCTCCCCCTCACATACTCTCTTGGTCTCCCTAGCCATGCCCTCCCCATTCTGATGGTTGGCCAGGACCCTTTGGATGGCAAGAGGCTGGGCATACTTACTGAACTAAAATAAACTAATAATTTTTAAGTGGTGGAAATAAATTAACTCTACTCTTCAGAGTCTCCTTTGGCATGTTTCCCACTCTCCTTTTTTCTCTCTTCCCCTCCCATTTGTTTTCTTAAATTCTACATTTGAGTGAAATCATTTGAGTTATATTTCAAACAGTCAGTGACCAGGCAGACATTTTGCTCCTCTGCTAGAACCCAAGAATGAGGCTAGAAAGCCAATCAAATCCCCTCCACCCTTGAGGACCAGAGAGAAAAGAAAGAAGAGAGCCTATCATGCTTAAACCTGACCTTGATTCTGACCTCTAACCTTAACCCCAGCCCAAGCCCTGATGCTAGCTAGCCCCTGACTCCTGACCCCTAACCCAAGTCCAAACTGGGACTGGGACTCTGAACCTGACCCTGATCCCAGTGCCCACCCCTCCCCCACCCCCATCCTCACCCTTGACTATATAATACCTTTTCCTCTAACTCCAGCTTCCAAAGGTAGATGGTTGAAGCTTTGTGCTATTATTCTTTTAAATAAACTTTGAGCATTTTCTTTTTAAAATTCATGTATATATAAATCCATATTTAGTTAGTTTGTTGTATAAATATATGTTGCTAAAAGGTGTTTCTCAGAATTCTAATAAACGGTGAAGGACACAATTCCAGTTTGTGTTATCAGAAGTACAATCTGGAAATTAGTGCCTTAGAGAGCATTGGGGCCTATCTAAATCCTTGCTTCTATTCACTTACTAAATATAGCTCCATATCATATTCCAGAGAGAAATTATACCTTTATTTCATGGGGGAAGGGACATGGTATTTTTCTTGGAAAAATTAGATTCTTAGTATTATCTGTCTCTTGTATCCATCACCTTTAAAAAACAGTTATTGAAAACATTTAAAATTTTGAAATCAGATTTGCAAATACGTTGTATGTTTATGCTTTCGTTATTTGATTCACTAATAACTCACCTACATAATTAACAGTTTTGGCCATAGATTTCCTTCCTGCACCCTTTTTCCTGTAGATTTACAAATTAAAATTTTAAATCCAAACTCCTTATTTGGTTTGGAAAAAGTATCACAATTATTTTAAAAAAATTTTTATTTATTTGAGGGAGAGAGAGGCTTGAGTAGGGGGAGGGGCAGAGTGAGAAGCAGACTCCCCACTGAGCAGGGAGCCCAATGTGGAATAAGGCTCCATCCCGGGACCGTGAGATCATGACCTGAGCAAAAAAATCAAGAGTTGGTAAATGACCCGAGCCAGCCACCCAGGCACCCCACTGATGCTTTAAAATGAGCAAACAATGCTGTCCCACAGAAGGCCTGGGCACCCTTCAATGTGCTGTGTCTGTGAGGTCCCTTGTGGGAAATCACTCTCCTATATATGCTATCAATACTATGGACTTTCTTCATAAACCCTTTCTCCCCATAGACAAGAAATTTTAAAATCAGCCACTCTGTGAATTACAGTCAATTTCAAGCTGGTGAAGTCAAGCTTGATACATGTAGATTGTAGAGATGTTAGTTAAAATCTGATGAAAGATACTTTGTAACATGAGGAGGCTATTGGTTCTATCTTGGGGCACCAGAGCTGATCCCTGGTGTAATGATTCATTCCAGCTCCCCTTTTCCTCTTTGCTACTCTGCCCTTACACTCTGGAGCTCTCCATCAAAACATCCCCAACACGATCTGGGTTGAAGAGTTTTGAAAGGTGTATTCACTTCTCCACAAGAACTCCATCTGTTTTCACAAAGGGTATTTATCTTTAAACTTAAAAAACCTGGATACCCTTTTTTTAAGTGACATAAACAAAGAAATAAATAACAAACAAAAACTCTCCACTCCTACCAGCAGTGTAACGGAGTTTGTGTCCAGAAAGTGGATATGAAATCAGTTTGGAGTATTTTTTTATAGCAGCCCTTTTGGAAAACCAGCTGCTGGTCTGTTGACCAATAATGACACATAAAATTCACACCGAAACACACTCGCAAGAGGGCATGCCCAAGTCACATTTTTACTGGGTCAGGTGACCCAGCCATAGGCATTCCCTTAAAAATGAGGGGAGTGCATGTGTGCACACGAGTGTACATGTGCATATGTGTGCACCTGGTACACATGTGTGCGTACACATGTATATTTGAGTGCATGGGCTTACGTGTGTATATGTGTGGTGTGTGTGTGTGTGTATGTGTGTGTGTATATAGTGGAAAAGAGGAAAGAATTGCTGGAAGGATCAGCCTTCTACTCCAGATGCTGGTGAATCTGGCTCCACTGAGGAAAGATAACTGGGAGAGAGTTTCTCTTGTTTTGTCTCCTGCAACCTATTTATTTTTACATTTCTAACCGTGCATCCTCTCTGGCCCCATCCCCTAATCCAGATTCATTATCCCATAGGCAAGTTTTGGCAGAGGCAGTCCAGAGGGCACCCCTCACAAAACTCTCGCCTGTTTCACCTCCAGCTCTCTGTCTACCTTGGGGCTTGTCGTGTACCCACATGTTAGTTGACGGTGACGTGCAAGTTTGATGTCAGGTGGTCTGACCTAGGAGCTCTGGGGGAACCAGGGGACCATAGATTTAGGAACCTTGTGGAGATTCACATGCGGGAGCTATTTTGTTGTCTGTAGAGGAATGTCCTTTTTACCTACACTCATCTAGACTTTGGGACTTGCGCTCAGGGGGAGCTGGGTTTGTAGGGCAAACCGACCATCACAATCCCCAGGAGCTTTCAAAAACTACAAAGTCTTGGGCCTCACCAACATCATACTCTGATGCTCCAATGTAGAGCCAGGAGCCTGTGTTTTTGGAAATCTAATTAGGAAGTTCTGATGATGAGTCAGGTCTTGCATTGCTAACTCAAAGCCTGGGAGCTCTGTCTTCCTTCAGCTTTTTCACATGCCAGAAATACATTTTGTCTGCTGGGAAGACATGAGTAAAACACCCAGTATGAGGGTTTAAAACCATAGGAAATGGTTAGTTATCAATTTAGGTTGTCTTTGACATTTTGTTTTAAACGGCTTGACAAAGTGTAAGTGTGTGGAAATGTTTACATGAATGTCTGGTGGCATCAGTACCAATATCCGTCCGGGGTAGAAAGGAAGCTCGGTTACTGCACGAGAGTTACATCCTATAAGCAGGGGAAGGACCAGGACTGTGAGACAAGATAACACCGTTGCTGGAACAGGCAGCCCGCTAGGCTTGCTGATGTCAGCTGTGGTGGCCCGGGCATGGTTCTGTGGTTTCAAGTCTCCTCATGGCCCAGGGTCATGCTTTCAGGAGCCAGCCATCAGGTACATTTATGCCACAGGGAGAGACTTAGACGTTCTAAAATGGTCTTTTTCTTTCTTTTCTTTTCTTTCTTTCTTTCTTTTTTAGAGAAGTGAAATTTATTTACCTTCTCACTTAAGCTTCAGAGATATCACATTGAGATGTTTCTTTTTTTGTTTCCATGGGTTGGAGAAAAGCTGTCAAGGAGGGATATACAACACGATGCTACAGAGGTCAGAGGTCAGTGCAGATTCCTGGGCCTGCTGCAGATGGCCCGCACTCAGTCCTGGCTTGGCCACTCTGATTGCTGCGCCATTACTGGATTGTCCAAATTGAGTCCTTTATCACATAAAATGCTCCACATTTCTGCATTTGGCCACTAATTCATGGCCTTGCTCAGCTTGTCTTCCATAATCTGGTAGTTAGATCTAGAAGTTCAATTTTTTTTAAAGATTTCATTTATTTATTTGATGGAGAGATAGTCACAGGTAGGCAGAGAGGCAGGCAGAGAGAGAGGGGGAAGTAGGCTCCCCACCGAGCAGAGAGCCCGATGTGAGGCTCCATCCCAGGACCCTGAGATCATGACCTGAGTTGAAGGCAGAGGCTTCAACCCACTGAGCAACCCAAGCACCCCTAGAAGTTTTAATTTTTTTATTACATTATTTTATATTTTTGGTGTTCCAAGAATCATTGTTCATGCCCCACACCCAGTGCTCCATGTAATTCGTGCCCTCAATACCCACCACCAGGCTCACCTATCCCTCCACCCCCTCCCTTCCAAGACCCTCAGTTTGTTTTTGAGTCCAAAGTCTCTCATGTTTCATCTCCCTCCCTGATTTATCCCACTTCACTAGAAGTTTTAATTTTTAAGAACAAATTTTCATACAATTTCATTCTTAAAATTCAAATGCAGTGTTTCTGCTCATGTTCGAACTCTTGTAATAAGCTTGCTTCATCAAATTTATGGCTTAGGTCAGATATGACAACTAATTTAAGAGACAGTCTGGTGACAAAAAGGGATTCTCCCCACAAGATGGCATTTATTTGGAAGGCTCAGCTGTCTCCCAAAAAAGATGTTCTTTCATGGGGTCTCAATTTATTGAAGTATTTATTTGGTATGCAAATAAGTAAGAAGATATGTTTAACTGTGATGAAGACAACTCCATAACTCAGTAAGAAAAAAAAAAACATATTTTGGAAACAAGAACCAGCTTTGAACCAAATTTGACCACACTCTAGGTGACTTTTGCAAATATTTAAGGTCTTAGAGTATTGGGTTTTCATATGCAAAGATGGAAAAAATACCTTCTTTCTAGGATGGTCTTTAGGATAAATAAAATGAAATTCTAGGAGAAATAATAGAGCACACACACAAAGCCTCTACTACAGAGATTTGCCTTCATAAGTGTTAGTTTTCTTTTTTATTTAAGTTCAATTAACCAAGCTATAGTACATAAGTTTTTGATACAATGTTCAATGATTCATTAGCTCAGTATAAAATCCAGTGCTCATCACATCACATGCCCTCTTTAATGCCCATGATAAGTGTTTTCTTTCCTTCCTCTACAAATATTTCTTGAACACCCGCTTGGCACCCAGCTGCCTATCAGGTGTTATTATGGGGGTTAAAAAGAGTATAAATAAGGTAGCAAGGAGCATGGTGCTTAGCACAAGGTAGTTTCTCAATAAATGCATTTTATTTTTTAAAAAAGATTTTATTTATTTATTTGACAGAGAGAAACACAGCTAGAGGAGGAAAACGAGCAGGAGGATTGAGAGAGGGAGAAGCAGACTTTCCGCTGAGCAGGAAGCCCGATGTGGGGCTCAACTCCAGGACTTTGGGATCATGACCTGAGCCGAAGGCAAACGCTTAACTACTGAGCCACCCAAGCGCCCCTCAATAAATGTATTTTACATTTGAATTGGAAACATGGCATCTGTCCCAATGGTGCTTCAGGGCACACACACACACACACACACACACACACATATACACACACTCTAACAAGGAGGCTGACAGGGCTGGAGCTCTGTGGTCAGAGTCCCCACTGAGCTCTGACATGATGGGGAAGTTCTCATCGGAAAGAGACAAAAGCTGAGACTGGAAAAATATAGGAGCATCTGAAGGAGTATAGAGGATTAGCAAGTTTACCCAGATTTGAGTAATATGGTAGGTGAAGGATCAGAGAAATGTAAACAAGGGCATTTTTCTCATAAATAGATACCCACACTTGATTAAAAGGAAAATGCATAAATAGAAAGCAGAAAGAGCTGGATTTCTGGATTGTGGTGACATTGAGGAAAACCTCAAATGTCACCACATTAAGCAGTTAAGACATTTTCTTAGACCAGAGGAGGAATACAAAGAATTGAATGTGTTTTGATAAAGGAGGTATGTAAGTTCACTTACAGCCTACTGGATTGAGAAGAAATACTAAGGGACTGAAGAATATCCCTTAGGAGATGGTAGTTAAAACCCCGTCATGAGGTGAAAGGGTGTTGGCGACTTCTTGTTCATATGGGTTTAGATCATGGAAGTATCAGTACTAGACTACATAAACATGGTTAAGTAATACTCAAGGCATATCGCTTGGCATTCTCAAGAACTTTTTTCCCTAATGCCTTGGTGGCTTGGTACTGATGATAATGGACCCAAGGATTTCTTGGATGTTGGGAGGACTTCTAGATCCTTCCAGTCTGACTGGTGCAAGGTCTGGGGAAGAGAACGGGCTTCGGTTTCAGGTAGTTAATATGATCTCCCCAGTAAGTGAGAGTCCTCATGTAGGTAAAGCACAGTAACTGGTGCATTACATGTGCTTGATCGATGCTGGTTAGTTCCCTTTGTATGAAATGTGGTAACTAGAAGAGTCAGTTTTTGGATACAGTCACATTGGGGGCTTGTTAGGATCCTGTGATGGTCATTTGTCCTTTACCTGTTGCAGGTAGGTCATAGATATTTGATCTTTAACCTAGCCTATAGAGTGGGAAGGGGATATAGGGCATGACAAAGGTAGAACGAGGAGGGACATGGCTCCAGCTGGGGATAAGGGCATTCTATCGGGTAAGGTACTGATCTTTGACCTTTGCATATAATGCTATTCCTCAACACCTCCTTGTAAGGAAAGCCAGTCTTATTTTGCAGCTGAGGTGGAGACATTCAGTGTCTCTATTGTTATCACCCCAAGAGATAGGACTGTTTATGTTTAATCCACTGAGCTATGAGTCCAGGCATTTCCCAGGGACAGAACATTTTGATGTGAATTCTACTTCATGAAATGTACAAGTTAGCACCAGAACCGTTGTTAGCACAGCAGTCTTCACTGTTATTGTTGAAATGTCCGTTACTGTAATTGGAGCAACTACCTTCAGGAAACAAGCAACCGAAATTCCTCACGATTCTAGATACGCATGGAGGGTACACCCATCTCTGGCGGCGGCAAGGTTCTGTCTCTGCACACGTGGAGTTCTGGGTGCCAGTGTTATGGAACCAACTTAATGAGAATGAGGGTCAGGCAGATGATCGTGACTTTTTTGGATTGGTTTTTGTTGTCTTCAGCGAGCGAGTGAGTGAATGAGTAACGAGTGCCAGTGTTTGTATTTTTATAGGCTTTACCCAGAAATAAGTGTCTTTCCTTATTGCATTGCGAATCCCAGAACTGACCTTCACTAAAGAAAGTAAAGTGAAAACGGTCCCAAGGGATAGGAGCCGCTTCTCCGGGAATGCTGATGGAATTTCCTGGGGCTTCCAACACCAGGTGGCAGACGTGCTCTTGTTAATGATGGCGTTTGGACCGCAAGTTGTCCTGGCAAAAACCCTGAGCTCTTTTAATTAAATAGTCGTCCCTCACACACCAAGGCTGCCCGGGTTGTTCCTATCAAGACAGACATCAATTGTACAGCCCACGAGGATCGTGGTTTTCCATTACTGATGGCTCGGCTAGGGATGCTCTTTTGAGGCCTTTCAATACCTTTCAGTAGTGGAGTAGAGTCAGGAGGACCGTGACCTCTCACTAGCCTCTCATGTAAGAATGCTGAGCATTAGGGACAAAATGAGATCTGATTTTAAACATGGACGCTGTGCTCGGTACTAGAAACTTTTGCCTAAAAATCCTGGAGTCCTGGAAGAGAACAGAATAAACAATGGTATGTAATTTCCTCTCACACTGTGGAGAGAGAAATATTTCACTGCACATGGTTGAGCCCCAGAGGCTGGCTGGTCCTCAGTAAGCGTCTAATGATTAGAATCTCAAAGAGAATCAAGCTGACAGGGGTCCCTGAGGAGCACTGAGTGCCTTCTGCATGAGGCTGTGGGCAGGGTGGGCTCCAGGGATGGCTGTGGGTCTCCCATGTGACAGTTGTGACAGGAACCTGCTGGCAGAGGACAGGTGAGGCCCAGGTGGAGAGCTGGCACAGCCTCACCCAACACACACAACCTCATCTTCTCTCCCTGTCACTCCAATTCAGACTTCTCCACATTGCCAGGCCAAGACGGTTGTTTGTGCTTCTTTCTGTGTGTGTGTGGGAAGTTTCAAAACTTTGGTTATGGAAATGACAGGTCACCAGAATGTCTGTTACTCTTTTATTTCCTGCTCTTCTTTAAGTGACCACAGTGAATCGTACCTGCTAGTGAAAGGGGCTGTCTTTGTGTTTTTATTTCCTGTTTTAATGAAACAATGGGAAAACAATCTTCTGAAATAGTAAAAAAAATATTTTGTGGGGTTCATGTTTTCTTCTGTCAACCACTTTTTGATATTAGAAACTATTTTTCTAAGTAAAGCACAGCCTCAGAGCTCTAACAGGGTGCAATGCCCTTTGTGAGGGGGAGAAATGGAGGAGTGTAGGTTGTTTAGGAGCACAGAGATTGGCTTATTGTGCTCCCAATGGGATATAAACCCCTGCTGGCCTTTCCTGGTGAGGGAGAGGGGCTGCTCACCTGGGCTCTGAAACCCTGACCCAGTGAATCACTTGTGACTTGAACTGGAGAATTAATGAAGAAAACAGAATGAACCCTGGAGGGTGCCTGTATCCATTGCACTCAGACAACTCCGTGGAGCAAAGGAACTCACTCCTATCTTTTCAACAGTTTGACAAGGGGTGGGGGTCGGGAGCCGGGAGGAAACCAGCCCCAACTCATGTTGCCTTTGGAACCGAAGTGTTGAGCATTTCCCTGGAAGAGTCATGTCACTCTTCCCAAGAGGAGAATGGTATCGGTCGACTTTAGAATGGAGCTAATGACTACTTAAGAAGCCAGCATGTATCTCCCCTTCTCCTAGGCACTGGAGAGCTGTGCAGGCCTTCAGTTGGAGATGCCTTCTTCTCTCCACCTGAAAACACTTCTCTACTCAGGCTTCACAAGACCCTGAGTTTGGAAATCAGCGTGAGTCAGTCATGCAGCTTGTCCCAGGACGTCAGCCTTCAGAGACAGCGGCAGGTCCATTGGGTGCCGTGCACATCCATGTCAGGACTAGAGGTAAAACTTCTCTTGGTCCCTAAACCTCCTGGGCTTTTCTCTTGTCTCTAATAGAGCTACAAAGTCAAACGGAAGCAGCTGTCAGCAATCTAAATGGGGGCCAGAGTTCCTTAGTTTCCCTGCAGGGAGATCATGGCAGGGGATTGCATTTTCCCTGTTCATTTCTGGCTAATGAAGGTATTTGGAACATCTCTATCTTAGGAAACCACTTGGATTCAAAAGGGAAGATGAGATATCCTCTGTGAGTGTTTTTCACAACTCATTTAGTCCTTCATCGAACAGTGTTTATTCCATCGTGCCCAGGATGTGGTGGAGTGCCCAGGATCTAGAGTTAAATGGCTTTTGTGATTAGATAGAGAGTTGGGTCGTGCCTTGTCATGGGTCAAAGATGTTTCCTAATGGATTAGTCTTTTCATCCAAAGATTTCCAATGATGCCAACATCCCTGGGGGCTCAGGAGGGCAGCACTCAGGCTGAATGACAGGCTCTGGGTTTGTGTACATGGGGCTACTGAAAGTGGGGGTGGCCTCAAGTGGGCATCGCAGGTTTCTCCAGCTCTGAATACTTTGCATATCTCAAAATGCACAGTTTCCTTCTGGGTTCTGGGTGGGGTTCTATGATATGGCTGAGATGTCCCCGATGGGTAGGGCTTGTGGGCCAGGCCTCTGGGGACAAAAGCATGAAAGGCCAACCTAGGGTTAGGGTTAGGACCTAGGGGCATGGCAGGCCCCTTCTGTCGACTCTGAGGAGAGCTCCCCTGGTGGTGAATTGAGGACAAGGGTCTGGCTGACTGTCAGTCTCCGTGTTTGTGTCCAGGGGGCCCTAATCTGGTGGGGGTGGCCTCAAGGGGGCATGGCAGTTATGTCATGCTCTGAATCCTTTGTGCAGCTCCAAATGGCATTCTTTCCCTCTTGATGGTGGGCCGAGTCCCATTATATGGATCACAAATCCATGACTGGTAGGGATTGTGCAACAGGCCTCAGGGGAAAGGAGCCAGAAACACCACCCTACAATTAGAGTTAGGGCCTAGGGGCCAGGAAGGCCCGATATCCTGGTGCTGAGCTGTGACTCCTCACAGGCTGAGTTAAGGGCATGTGTCAGTCTGAGTGTCCAATTCCGGGTTGGGGTAATGGGGGCTGATGAAAGTAGGGGTGGCACTGGTGGACATGCAGATTTCTGCTGCTCTGAGGGTTTTGCTGGTCTCCAAATAGCACAGTTTCCGGCAGTCTGGCAGGCTGAGTCCACTGATATGTCCCATGTGTACCTAATATTTATGGCTTGGGGGCCAGGCCTCTGGGGAGAGAGTTTTTAATATCAAGGTTACGGATAGGGGTAGGACCTAGGGGCCCCACAAGCCCGATCTTGGTGTGCTGAGTTTAGGACGTAGGTCAGTTTTAGTGCCAGACTCCAGGTGAGTGACCAGGAGCTGTTGAGTGTGAGCTTCTTCCCTGGTCAGTAAGCAGATTTCTCCTGCTCTGAGGGTTATGCATAACTCCAAATGTCATGGTTTTCTTTTGCCTGGCAGGGGGAGTCCCCAGTATGGAGGTAGTGTCTTCAATCTGTCAGGCTTGGCACCCAGGCCTCTGAGGACAGAAGCCCCAAAAACCAACCTAGGGTTAGGGTTAGGGCCTAGGGACCTGGGAGGCCCTATCTCTCAGGGCTGAGCTGAGCTTCCTCAGAGGCTGAGTTGAGCGCATGGGTCAGTCTGAGTGCCAGATTCCAGGTTGATGTCATGGGGTCCGTTGAAATTTGGGGTGGCCCCACGGTGGGCATGCAGATTTCTGCTGCTCTGAGGGTTTTTTTTTTTTTTTTTAAAGATTTTATTTATTTGACAGAGAGAAACACAGCCAGAGAGGGAACACAAGCAGGGGGAGTGAGAGAGGAAGAAGCAGGCTTTCTGCTGAGCAGGGAGCCTGATGTGGGACTCGATCCCAGGTCTCCAGGATCATGACCTGAGCCGAAGGCAGTTGCTTAACCAACTGAGCCACCCAGGTGCCCCTGCTCTGAGGGTTTTGCTGACCTCCAAGTGGTATGGTTTCCTGCTGACTGAAGTGTGAGTCCCATGTGTACCTCATCTGTGCAGCTTGGGGGAAGGCCTCTGGGAACCTAGGGTTGTAGGAGCTAGGGTCCCAACAGACCTGAACTTGGAGCGGTGAGATGAGCTGCCTGGGAGGCTGAGTTGAGGTCATTGGTCAGTTTCAGTGCCAGAATCTAGGTGAGTGTCCAGGGGCCTGCTGAATATGATCTTGTTCCCTGCTAGGCATGCAGATTTCTCCTGCTCTGAGTGTTTTGTGGAGTTCCAAATGTCACGGTTTCCTTGTGGATGGTAGGTGGAGTGCTCCGTTATGACTCATGCATCCACAATCTCTGATGTTGTGCATCTCCCTAAGTGCTCAATTCCAGGTTACTGTCCAGGCAGCTGCTGAATTTGTAGGGGTTCCCTGGTGGAGATGCAGATATCTCTGGCTGTAAAGGTTGTGTGGCACTCCAAATGCTGTGGTTTCCTTCTCGCTGCAAGTTGGAGTCCTCTCATATGGCCTCTGGGACAGATATCTAAAAATCCAGCCTAGGGTTAAGGTTAGGGCCTAGGTTCCCAGCAGGCCTAATCCTTTGGTGCTGAGCTGTGTCTCCTCAGAGGCTGAGTTGAGGGCATATGTCAGTCTGAGTACACGATTCCAGGTTGGTGTAATGGGGGCCATTGAGATTGGGGTGGTCGGCAGTGGGCATGCATATTTCTGTTGCTCTGAGGGTTTTGCTGGTCTCCAAATGGCACAGTGTCTGGCAGTCTGGCAGGCTGAGTCCACTGATAGTGTCCAGGAGGCTGCTGAATGTGTGGGTGTCCCCTGGTAGGCATGCACTTATCTCACGCTCTGAGGGTTTTGTGGAGCTCCAAATGTGGTGGTATATCTTTCTGCGTAGAGGCAGAGTGCTCTGGTGTAGGTGTGGTTTCCTCAGTCTGTGCTGCTTGGCAGCCAGGCCCGACGTTGCAATGTAGGGTTAGGGTTAGTTAGGTCTCTGGGGCTTGGCAGGTCGAATCCTCCAGCGGTGATTCGAGCTCCCTGGGGGGCTGAGTTGAGGATTTGCATCAGTCTGAGTGCCTGACTGCAGGTTAGTGTCCCAGGGCTGCTGGATATGGGCATGCCCACTGGTAGGGGTGCAGATTTCTCTGGCTTGAGGGTTGTGTGGTGCTCTAAATGCCATGGTTTCCTTCTCGCTTCACGTTGGAGTCCCGTGATATGGCCCAGGTCTCCCCCATCCTTATGGCTTGGGGGCCAGGCCTCTGGGGACAGATATCTGAAAATTCAACTTAGGGTTAGGATTAGGGCCTAGGGGCCTGACAGGCCCGATCTCTTTTTTTTTTTTTTTTTTTTTTTTTTTCCGATCTCTTGTCACTGAGCTGTGACTCCTCGGAGGCTGAGTTGAGGGCAATTCCAGGCTGGTGTAATGCGGGCCGTTGAAAGTGGGGGTGGCCCACAGTGGGCATGCAGATTTCTGCTGCACTGAGGGTTTTTCTGGTCTCCAAATGGCACAGTTTCCAGCAGTCTGGCAGGCTGAGTCCACTGATATGTCCCAGTGAACCTAATGTTTATGGCTTGGGGGCCAGGCCTCTGGGGAAAGAGGCTTAAAAATTGAGGTTAGGGTTAGGGTGAGGACCTAGGGGCCCTACAAGCCCGATCTTGGAGTGCTGCGGCGTGCTCCCCCAGTGGCTGAGTTTAGGGCAGAGGTCAGTTTTACTGTCAGACTCCAGGTGAGTGACCAGTGGCTGCTGAGTGTGAGCTTCTTCCCTGGTCAGTAAGCCGATTTCTCCTGCTCTGAGGGTTTTGTGTAACTCCCAATATCATTGTCTCCTTTTGCCTGGCAGGGGGAGTCTCCTGGTATGGGTCTAGTGTCCTCAGTCTGTCGAGCTTGGCACCCAGGCCTCTGGGGACTGAAGCCCCAAAATCCAACCTAGGGTTACAGTTAGGGCCTGGGAGCCCCGAGGCCAGATCTCTTGGCCCTGAGGTGAGCTTCCTCAGAGGCTGAGTTGAGCGCATGAGTCAGTCTGAGTACCAGACTCCAGGTTGATGTCATGGGGTCCGTTGAAATTTGGGGTGGCCCCAGGGTGAGCATGCAGATTTCTGTTGCTCTGAGGTTTTCCTGACCTCGAAATGGCATGGTTTCCTGCTGACTGGGAGGTTGAGTCCACTGATATGTCCCATGTATACCTAGTCTGTGCAGCTTGGGCACCACGTATCTGGGAGCATAAGGTTGAAAATCCAACCTAGGGTTAGGTTTAGGAACTAGGGGCCCCACAGACCCCAACTTGGAGTGGTGAGGCTAGCTGCAGTGTGCAGTCCCCACCACCCCTCCCTGGGCAGCAGAGCCTTGCGCTGAGCCATGGCATATGTGCCTGGAGACCCTTCCTGCCTCCTGCATTCCAGGCAGCTCAGCACTGCTCCCGGGGCATGAGAATCTGCCCAAGCCTCAGGATGATGGGACCGAGATCTTTGGTGAGTTGGAGGACGTTTTCCTCTCCCAAAGCTCAGAATGGTGTTTTACGGGCACTTTGTGTCCAGATTCCCGGGCATCTGGCCGAGTTTTCCCGGGGTTTGAACTGACATTGCTTTTTTCCATGACATGTCAGGAACCAACACTTCTCCACCACCTGGCATCTCTACCTGCAGCTCTCCTGTGCGGCCCATTTCAGGGGGGTGACTTGCAGCCTTGTCCAGCCTCTCTCCCTGGAGCTCAGCATGGCCACCCATGGTGGCCAGCTGTAGTGTCCCATCCCCAGCATCCCTCACTGTGCAGCCCAGCACTGCGTCCAGCCATGACATGTGCCCGGTGCCTGTTTCCCACCTCCCGCATGGCAGGTAGCCCAGCACCACCCCTGGCGGCCACAGGCGGCCAAGCCACAACCTCCCTCTTCCTGGTCCTCCCTGCTCGACCTGGAGGGCGCTCACAGGGCCCAGGCTGAGCTGACATTTTACCTGGCCAGAGGTCTGGGGATTTCCCTAAGTCCTCGCCCATTTTCAAAGGAGTGGTCACGAACTTTGGACTGAGGTCTCCGATGATAGGGATGCAGCTCACCCAGACCTGGAATAATTTCCCATGGGATTTTGGCAGAGACCTCAAAAGCCTGGGATTGAGCCCCTGCCGCTCCTTGTCTTTGCAACCTTCCTGAGATGCGTTCCTATGAGATTTCTATGTGAATGAAAGGACTGAAATTTGTGGTGGCCCTGGGTGTTCATGCAGATGTCTGCTGCTCTGTTTGGCGGAGCCCCAAACGGCAGTGTCCTGCTGGCTGACAGGTGAGTCCACTGGCATTGCTCATGTGTACCTCATCTCTATTGCTTTGGGGACAGCCCTCTGGGTGCAGAGGCCTGAAAATCAAAACTACCGTTAGGGTTAGGACCTAGGAGCCCTGCCAGCCCAAACTGCAGTGCTGAGGGGGCTCCCCGGGTGCTCTGTGTAGGGCTTTGGTCAGTTTCAGCACCAGTCTCCAGGTTAGTGTCCATGGGGCAGCTGAATGTGACATTGTTCTCTGGGAGGCAATCTGATTTCTCCTGCTAGAGGGTTTTGCATAGTTCCAAGTGTCATGGTTATCTTTTGGCTGGCAGGCAGAGTTCTCTGGTTATGGGTCTGGAGTTCTCAATCTGTGGCTTTGGGGCCCAGGCCTCTGGGTAGAGAAGCCTGAAATTCTCAATGAGGGATAGGGTTAGTTCCTAGGTGTTCGGCAGGCCCGAAATTCCAGTGCTCTGTCAACCTCCCTGGCATTGTGTTGAAGGCGTGTGTTTATCTGAGTGCCCAACTCTAGGTTATTTTCCAGGGGCTGTTGAATGTCGGGATGTGCCCTGGTAGGCATGCTGATTTTTCTTGCCCTGAGGGTTTTGTCGAGCTCCAAAAGACATAGTTTCCTCTTGGTTGGCCTACAGAGTCTTGTGGTGTGGGTCTGGTGTCCTCAATCCATGGGGCTTTGGGCCCAGGACTGTGGGTACAAAAGTCTGAACTTTACACTTAGGGTTAGGTTTCAGGCCTAGGGGCCCACTAGGCCCAATCTTCCAGCGGGCAGTCAAGCTCCCTTGGGGGCTGAGTTGAGAGCATGGGTCTGTCTGAGTTTATGCCTCCAGGTTAAAATCCAGGGGTCTGCTGAATGTCAGGCTGTTCCCTCATAGGCATGCAGCTTTTACACATTCTAAGGGTTTTGTGGAGCTCCCAGTGTCATGATTTCCTTCTGGCTGGAAGTTGAAGTTGGCTGATATGAATCATGTGACCCCAATCCCTAGCACTTGGGTCCCAGGCCTCTGGGACAGAGGCCCAACAATCCAACCTAGAGTTAGGGTTAGGGCCTAGGGGCCTGGCAGGCCCTATCTCGCCACGCTGAGCTGAGGGTGTGGGTCAGCCTGAGTGCAAGACTCCAAATTGGTGTCATGGGGGCCGTGCAATGGTGTGGTGGTCCCCAGTGGCTATGTAGATTTCAGCTGCTCTGAATGTTTGGCAGAGTTCCAAATGGCACGGTTCCCTACTGGCTGGCTTGCTGAGTCCACTGACATGCCTCATGGGTACCTAACTCCTATGGCTTGGGGGCCAGGCCTCTGGGTACAGAAGCTTGAAAATCCAACCTAGGGTTAGGGTTAGGACCTAGTGGCCCTGCAAGCCCAACCTTACAGCTCTGCGGCAAGCTCCCTGGGTGACTGAGTTTAGGGCTTGGGTCAGCTTCGGTGCCAAAGTCCAGTTTAGTTCTAGGGGGCTGCTGAAGATGATATTGTTTTCTGGTGTGCATGCTGATTTCTCCAGCTCTGAGCGTTTTGCATAGCTCCAATTGGCATGGTTAACTTTTGGCTCTCAGGTGACGTTCTCTGGTATGGGTGTGGTGTCCTTCATCTACAAGCCTTGGGGCCCAGTAGTCTGGATACAGAATCCTGAAATTCCAAACGAGGGTCAGGGTTAGCTCCTAGGGGTTCAGCAGGCCGGATCTTGAGCCCCGAGTTGAGCTCCCTAAGGGGCTGAGTTGAGGGCGTGCATTTGTCTGGGTGCCCGAATCCAGGATACTGTCCAATGTGCTCCTGAATGTCATGATGTCCCCTGATAAGCATGCTGATTTTCACCCCTCTGAGGGTTTTGTGCAGCTCCAAATGTTATGGTTTCCTTTTGTATGCCATGTGGAGTTCACTGGTGTGGGTCTGGTGTCCTCAATATGAGGGGTTTGGGATCATTAATCTGGGTACAGATAGGCGTTCTCACATGGCGTGGATTAGGTCTCTGGAGATGAGGACCCAGGTAACCAGAGGCCTGGAAAATTTTTGTTGGAACGGGTAGCGGTGACCCACCCACACCACGTGGTCAAGATTGGGCATGCATGTCTACTTTGCCTACTCCCTCAAACGGGTTCTCATGAGTTTTCTACACACATACGCACATACGAAGGATTTGGGTAGATCTAGTGAGAATTTCCCCAACACTCAGGAGCTTGGGAATGAGACCTCTGGCCCATTGGAGGATGTTTTCTTCTCCCGAAACTCAAAACTCAGTACATGTTATGGGCAATTTGTGCCCAGGTTCCTGGTCACCTGTCCGAGTTCTCCAGGGACCGGATAGAGGTAGGTTTCCCCCATGCTGTGTCCGGGACGATGCTGATCCAGTGCCCAGAGTCTCTAGGTGCAGCTGTCCTGTGCGGCTCTTGGCGGAGGAGGGGGATGCCCTGCAGCTAGCGCCACCTCCCATAGCCCCAAGCTGCAGGGTTTGGCCTCCAGCACCCCTCGCTGGGCAACTCAGCACTGCGTCCAGCCATGGCAGGTGTGCCTGGTGCCCCTTTCTGCCTCCCACGTGCAGGCAGCTCTGCACTGCTCCCGGGGCAGCAGGCAGCCAAGCATCACCCTCCCTGTTCGGTCCCTGGGTCTCCCACTGCAGCCTCCCTTCGGACTACTGTGGCAGGAGACTGAGAGTCAGCTCCCCGAGGCCTCTTCCACAGCAGCCCGGCGGTGCCTCCGGCCTCTGGCCTTGGTTCTGGCCCTCGAAGGTGCTCACAGAGTCCCTACATAGCTCTCGTGGGACACGGCCAGAGCTATCATGGTTTACCTGGGTTCTCGCAGGTCAGGATGGGCGATCTCAAGGGGTTTGGACTGAGGTCTACGGAGATGGCGGCCCAGCTCCCCAGAGGCCTGGAGAATTTCCACTCAAGCGGGTTACGGCTACCTTCCGCCTCCACCCTCTCCGGGTCGGGATTGCAAGCCTTCCCCTGCATTGAAATGGGTTCTCAGGAGTCCTATAAACAAGACTCCCTAGTATGTTCCATACCTTCGGCCTCGCCAAGAGAAGACGACATTCTTCGTGCTAACCTGGCCTAGTTACCTGTGAGATGTATATCATGATGTCATCTTACAGAGAGCTAGAAATGGCTTTTTTTGTAGGTTGAAAGTTAAATATGCCCACTGTACTTAGAATAAAGCAAATAAGAGAGGAGGAGGTGGTGGGGAAAATGTAAGGCCTCGAATTATCTCTTTGACAATGCATTGTGGAATTTTTATAGCATAGGCTGGCATTCACTCACTATTTTTGGTACCCTTCACTTTCAGTAAATATTGGGGTATCATTTTTATGACAGAATCTGTATTTATTGAGGAAGTTTCCAATGTAACCTCAATCTGACCTCTTCTGGCTTTTGATCATCTTTATATTTATTTACATGTCTTACATTTTCAAAAAATTTTCTAGGAATTACCCAAAATAAGTTAATTTATAGTTGTTTCACTTACAGATTCCTTATTGGGATAGAAACTAGTAATTGTGAAATAACCTATCATTTTTTAGTTCAAAAGTTCTAATATCAGCATATCTATTATAGGGCTTGGGTCGGCTTAGGACTAATTACAGTCCTAAGTATTCTAGTCCAGATGTTGATGTTTATTTTCATTGGTATTAGTCTTTCCCTGTTACATATTTAGATCAGGAAGGCTAAAGGACTACAGTTCTTTTGTGGGGGAGTTGATGATGTCATCTAGAACAGATTTGGTGGTGGGGAATATCATACCAAATACTACTGAACCAGATTAGACCAAGGGATTGTGGAGAGGTCAGTTCAAGAGTCAAATGGCACCGTGACACAGAACGCTGTGAGTGGTGTCCCCCTGGAAAGTGGGGACCGAGCGGAGGAGAGTCTGGTTACGGCGGCCAGGCCACATGTCCGAAGCTGGACGGGATCAGCATGCAGCAGGAGTGTACGCTTCTGATGCTCAGGCCCGTCAGAGAGCCCCCTGAGTCGTTAGCCCATAAATCCGGAAACTTAAACTACGTGTCTGTCTCTGTTCTGAAGCTGAGGGTCATGCCATTGTTTGATTTCAAGTTGATGGAGTTTTAATGGCAAGATGCCTGGGTATTAGTGTGTTATCCACAGCTGAGAGCCGTGTCATGGCTGTTACTAGGAATGGTTCTGTTTTATGTCTTCCAGAATATTTCCTACTCATTTTAATTGCTAAATTACAACTTTCTGATTGGTTTCAGAGGCTTATTTTAAAACCTGTACTGCTTTCATCCTGAATTTAACTACATAAGATTTGGTCTTTGAAGTATAGTTCCAGATTTTTTTCGGATTTGTTTAATCTTTATTACCTTGACAGAATTATGGCCCAGTGGGACTCATTCTAAAGAGTAGTTTTTGATCTAAAAAAGTGTCTTAATATTTTTATGAGCTATATTAAAAACAAATTTTTTGCTTATAAGAAGAACCTTTCTTAGAACAATCCTATAATCTTGGGGCCCATGTAAGATTTTTAGCATTATTCTGTCTTTGATATTTGGTGATAGGGACTAAACTTTGGCTTGGATCATATACGTAGTCAGTTCTGAAGCTGTAAACCTAGGACTTCCCAGCCACGGAAGACTCCCATTTCTGAAAAAGCCACATTGTTTCTGCTCACAAAGCCTCTATCATTTACTCAGATACAAACACTGCTAGCCATAGTGCACAGAGAAAACTACCTCGTTTAATCTAGAAAATTATTTTCCAGCAAATGCTCTTTCCGGTATTAGACAAAACATTAAAATGATCAATTTGTGTATGTGTTACACTTCTGGCCTCTATTCACAACCAATAGTGAAATTGGTTAAGGTAGGTTTTCTTCAAAAATAATTCTAAATAATGGAGAATCTAGAAGTCAACAATATAAAATGCATACAGGAACCAAGCACATAATACGAATGGGTGAAGCAAGCCACGACTTTGTTTTATAGCCGAATAATTATCTTTTTTGCCATATTTTGTTTGCATATTAAACATGGGAATATTTACTTTATCTCGTCTGTTTTCCCAGTTTGATGGATTTTTTTTCAAGTCCTAAGAAAGGGAGAGCGGCACAGAGCACTTTAATAAATAGCCACTGACTTGATCTCAGGCCCCTGGAGACTAGAGAGAAGGGTAGGGGGACAGGAGAGCTCACATCCCGGGTAAGGTGGACTTCACTACTCAGCTCCATCTTGTCACTACACAGGGAAGACAGTAAGTTAGAGCTATCCATGTGAAATCTCCCTGACTTTTAGACATTAGCAATTAAATTTGTGTCCTTTGCTACATCTCCTTTTGTTAAAATTAGTTTGGCTAGCTAAATCCTACATGCATATTTTAAATTCTGGTCTCTGACCACCGGTGACCAAATTTATTAAAAGAAGAGAAAAAAAAGGTTACTCAGTTGGAACCAAAAGCCACCAGCTTTGGAAGTGTGTGATACAGTTGATGTACTTTGAACATCCGGTAAAGATTGCATGGACTCATACTTTAAAGCAGCATTACAGTGATGTGGCTACAGGCCATTTGTCTGTCCAGTGGGAGAATATGCAGAGGTCTAGGCCTGTGCTGTCACAAAATATACCTTTTATAGACTCCCATACTATACAAGATTTTAGTTTATAATTACAGTTGTTAATATCATCAAAGAGCAACTGCATTATTCTGTTTTGTTTTTTCTTCTTAAAGCAAATCAGTTTTGTTCAGAGATAGCCAGTTTAATAGTTGATCCTAGTTAAGTTTCTAAGGTAATTGCCCAAATGTCTTATGGAATTTGCTGTCATTTTATAGTTTTATGCTTCTCAAGACAAATTCTGGATAGATTTACTATTTAGTAAAGGACAGGCTTTTAATTTAATAACATGGTCATAATTCATATAAACTACACTGGTGGATGGATAATTTGGCCTTGTCCAAAAAGCTAGGCTTATATGCACAGTAAATAAGAGCTCCATATTATAGCTTGCTTTTCTATTGTATGTCTTATTGAAAAAAAAATTTAAGCATATAGTAGTACCCCCTTATCCATGAGGGATATGTCCCAAGACTTCAGTGGATGCCTGAAACCAGGGATAGTACCAAACCCTATATATATTGTTTTTTCCTATATATACAACCTGTGATAAAGTTCAGTTTGTAAATCATACTAAAAGATTAACAATAACAATAGAGCAATTGTAATAGTATATATAATAAAATTATGTGAATGTGGTCTTTCTTAAAATATCTTACTGAACTATACTCTCCCATCTCATGATGATGTGAGATGTTAAAATACCTATGTGATGAGATGAAGTGGAGTGAGTGATACAGGCTTTATGATGTAATGTTAGGCTACTGCTGACCTGACAATATGTGAGAGAAGGATCATCTGCTTCTGGACCATGACTGAGCTCAGGTACCTGAAACCATGGTAAGTAAATCCACAGATAAGGGGGAGGACTATAGGATTATCATAATTAAGAATATTGTAGCTATAAAAATCCCAAAGCAAAATTTAAGCAAATATAAGCACAAATTTATCAGCCAAATAAGTTGCTGAATCTTAAATCCCATCTCCTGCGTGAGATGAGGCTAACTCATCTGGATCAAGATGGCATTAGAACCTCTTTGGAGGATCCATTCCTACTTCCAATTGCTTTCACTTGTCCCAAATCAAGTGCAAGACTTGCCAGAGGTACCTGCCTTTGTCTACTCACTTAGTCCTGACTTACAACCCTGCTGCTTGTGCTCTCTGAAGTTGGTCTGTCATTTATAAAAAGGCAGCAGTCTGCTTTCTCAGCTTTTCATGTAGGGCCCATACTAAGTGCCTAGTAAATAAATAATCCCTTACTCTTTGCTTGCTTAGTAATTGGAAATAATGCCCAGAGGATTTTTAATATCCTTCTTTTTCCAGTTCTCTCTTCTGCTGGTGCTTTCTTGGCTTCATAAGAGGACTGAGTTTTTCTAATAAGGACTTTTTTTTTTTTTTCCTCTCAAGAGAACATTGTTTTTGAGGCTGAGGAAGCAAAGTAATTTCCACTGACTTAACCACTTATCAGCAGATTTATAGAATGAATTTTCTTTCATCTGACTTTAAAGAGAGACCTGATTCTTTCCTCAGGTTATAAATTTTCTTTCTACCAAATGTAACCTATACAGTAAGGAAAATGGTTTAACTACATCTTCATCACCTTGTTAATAACAGCTTGAGTAAAAAGACTACATCCCTGAGTGGACCTAGTAACACGTTGCTTGAGAGAGGACAGGGTAGCTGAGGATTGGCTTAGGGGGGCATTCAGGGCACTCAGGAGTTCTGGGACACCGCTGCAGATCAGTAACACTGTCTCAGGGAGAGATGGCCTCACTTGGAAATAGGTGAATGGCTAGGAAAGTATCTGTCCCTAGACATTCATCTCCCATAAGCACACTGTGGAAGCAGACAAGACCTGGAATTCAGGAGACTGTGGATGGGCCTTGACGCTAGTCATCAGTGTAAGCCAGAGAGAGGAGAACTTCCCTGCCAGTCCTGTGAAATAGGCATTCATATTCAATTAGGTTGATTTTTAAAAAGTGACCTTTTCTTTTCTTACTAGAGGTTACTGTTGTAAATTCGAATCTGCTAAATGTGCTTTGCCTTAATTCATAGTGTAATAACCTTTTTTCCAAATAGGCATATTGGGCCCTTAAAACATTAATCTAAATCCCATGGTATATCCTGAAACTATTTTTCAAACATGAATAATATATATTTAAAGAGGTTTTGAAGGATTCAAGAAATACCTCTGTTTGAAAAATAGGGACATAGGAAACTAGTCTTATATAAAATATCTTAAAATTGAAAATCCTTATTGCAAAAGTTTTAGATGTGTGACAGGTAACAATTTTTTAATGTTATCAAAAAAGCACAGCCTGAAAGATTTTGCACAACTCATGGACCCTTGAGACCACTTGTAGCCACTATTGTAATGATTATTTCCTTAGCTAGACACTAGTTATTTTATATCCCCAAATTGATTTTATTCTTTATATGAGTTAAAACAACTGGATTTTCAGGGGCGCCTGGGTGGCTCAGTCAGTTAAGTGTCTGCCTTCGGCTCAGTTCATGATCTTAGGGACCTGGGATCGATTCCCATGTTGGGCTCCCTACACAGACAGGAATCTGCTTCTCCCTCTCCCCCTGCCCCTTTCCCCCTGCTTGTGCGCTCTCTCTCTCTCTCTCTCTCAAATAAATAAATAAAATCTTACAAAAGTCCCTGGATTTTCATGTATTAAGTCTGGATAACAATGGCTGCAAATCATGTGAACAAGGACATGCTTTGGGAATTGGGTCTGACCTGGAAGGGACACAGCAGGAGCATGTGGTAGCTTTAAACTCTGAAAACTGCTATCAGGTGAAGGCAGACTTAATCTATGGCCTCAAAAGGGAGAGCAAGAGAGCACCAAAATGAAACATTTCATGAAAACAATGTGTGAAATATAATTTTCTCACAAATAGAACTATTCATAAGTGGCTGCTTAGGGAAGGAGCAAGCTTCTTATCCGTGTCTCAAGAAGAGGCCAAGAAATAGCATAAGAGATGATGACTAAGGGATTTTTATTGCTTTTTTTCCACTGAGATTTTTTTCTTTTCATCCAGTTTAGTCGGATTACACCTGTGTTTCCAGCAATTAAAATTTACAAAGTCAATTCTCACCAGAGAATTGCCTTTTCTGAAAGATTATGGGCCAACCCTTCTGAAATGTTTCAGACATTTTAGTATATAATGCCTCCTAGTGGAGCTGAAGTTCAATTTCATGTATCTTTCCATATTCCAAAATATCTAAGAATTTGATCCTTACTCCCATTGTTTTACTAATAAGGAAATATGTTCCCATCGGACTGAGCATTAAAAAAATATTAACATACCATTCCTAATTATTCTCAGTCTCCTGTCATTAGGCTAGATTTACAGAAGCAAAGGAGTATCATTTCATAACTTCCTCAAAGATGGGCCTTCTTTTGAGTAAACACTTATTTTTTCATAATGGTTCCTCCAAATACAAAATATAAGTTCTTATCTTTGGCTTATATTTTACCGAAGTTTTGGGTTTAACACTTTAAAGCAGCTTAGGCCATAGTTACTCATATGGATACACTTATTTTTAATCTCTGAAACCATCTTTTAATTGGACATTTCTGTAGCATTTAAAGATAGCTTGATTCTGAGGCGATCAGTTAAGATACCCATGGCTTAAGATCAAACACAACTATGAGTCAGATTAGTCCCAGTTCTTATGACCATTAGCACATATAAAAAAATAACAGCAATGAACACTTAAATAGCACTGTGTGCCGGAGACTATTCTAAGCCCTTTACACTTACTAACCTAATCCTTGAAACAAATGAGTAGGAAACCAAGGCACAGAAAGCTTTCTAACTTGCTCTTAAGTTTCATTTCAGGTGGAGCTGGGACAGAAACACATGTCAATGGTTCCCAAGCCCATTATGTTCCACTGCTTCTCTTTGGGGAGGGATGTACTATTTCCAAACACCATAAAATAGCACCCACCAGTTTTGGCAAGGGGTCCTTTAGGACTCATTGGAGCCTTTCTATTAGTATTAGCTTTCTTTTCCCATTGAAAGCTAATTTCCATTTGTACTCTGCATTATATTACCTTCTGTCTTCCAAAAGTCTTACCCTTTCAAATATTTTTTTCTCTGCGGTTCTTCAACATTTTTTTGGAGTTGATGAAATGGTACTGCTACTATTTATTTTTCCAACATAATACTGGCTTCTTTCCATCAGATTTTAAATGTCAAATCCCTGACTGTCTTAAAATAAGAAATCCTGTCCTTCCTCTGTGACTCTCTCATCCCCTTCTTGAGTTGCCTCCCCTTGACTCCCGTTGCTCAATGTTTTCCAATCTAGCACTCAAGTTCATTGCCCCTATAAAATTGTTTTCACCGAACTCACCCATAACCTTTGCAGTAATTCCAATATATCTTTTAGTCTTTTGACGTCCCTTTGGGAAGGCTGTAAGTTGGCTGCCCACTCTCTCCATGTGCCTCTCTTATCTTGGTTTTGTGATGCCCTCTTGCCAGGTTTTCCTTCTTAAGCTCTCCGGCCCTTCTCCCTGTCTCCTTAGGTTTCCACTTCTGTCTCAGGGATTTTGCTGCTCTATCACTACAGAATTAACCTGGGGTTTTTCATCTATTCGTGCTTTTTCTTTTCTTCTGTATGTAGATGACTTGCAAATTTCCAGCCCAGAGTCTCTCTTGAGCCTCAGGCCCACATTTTAGGAGCTCTGTATATCTCACTGGCAGTTTGCAAGCTATCTCAGCAGGCACAAACATAAACTACCACCTCTCATCCACACCACACAGAGATGCACACATATACACTATTAGCCCTAACTCCAGCCCTAACTCCATTCTTCCCATTCCTCCAGCTTTATCTTTTGCCACTTTGTCTCTTCCTAGCAAGTTCCAGCTAAGTTTAAGTTCTTCAAGTTTATTGAAAGGACGATACAGGCTCTATCACACTCTGAGCCTTCATGCTATTTTCCCCTCTGCTGGAATATTTACCAATCCTCTCAATTACCTGGCTCATGTCCACTAATTGTTTCAGGTCTCAGCTTCGGTATAACTAATAGGAAATCTTTATGGATTAGACCTTGCCCCTTAGCTAGAGTAGGTCTCATATCCCTGATCTCATTTATATATTACATAAAAAATATATCTGCTATACATAAATATATGTAAATGTATACATATAAAATTTATATATACGAAAAATAAAATGCAATAGCATGTCATAGCATTTTTGAAAACTACTGTGATTGTAAAGATGGCAGGGGTTTTGCCCATGCTACTCACTGTTGTCTGTCTCTCCCGTAAAGGGCAGAGTGCCTGGCACATAGATGTGCAATATTTAAGTTAGAACATACTACCTCATAGAATGGCACATTCTCTGAGCACCTAATTACTTAGAATGTTCTTCTTTCAATTGAGCCATGCCTCGTCACTTCTGTATACCGGTCCTGGTCTTATACCCTAGGGTACACACAGAACAATCCTTACACTATCTTCAAGTGAATAAAAGGACTGTGTTGCTCTGGGCTTCTAGTTCACATAGAGCATGCTGCCTAGAACTGAACACTCACCTAAGTGTGGTCTTACCTCAGAGTAGATTAGAGTCATTGCTATACTCCTCTGACAGGCTACCCCTAAGAGTAACTTGAACACATCTGCTTTTCTTTCATTATAGATTCATGCTGACAAGCTCCCTCGGTTCTTTTTTAAGTACCGTTGTTTCCAAGGAGCATCGGCATGTGCATTTTTTGGGACACATGTTCAGGATGATACATTTCTTCTTAAACTCATCCAAGTAAATCTGAAACATCATCCCAGTTGGCTAACGTGGGAAGAGATTTTAATCTTGTTAGTGTATTTGCTATTCTACGCGATATCACGACATCTGTTAATTTATGAATAAACCTTACTAGCCGTGTAATCGTAGACAGGTCCTGATTTAATCACTTCAAGTCTATTTCTTCAGCTATGAGTGGGGCTGGTAATAAAATTGGGGTTACCATGAGGAATAAATGTTTGCAAAACACCTAGTGCAGTTCTTAGGACATTAGAGGCACTCAATATACTTAATTCTTCTTATTTTTTCATATCACGATATGAAAGTTGAACAGAGCAGATACAGAACAGATGCCTGTCAGACACTCAAAACCACTCTCGTAGCTTTATATATATCCATTAATAATGGTCTCATATAGCCCATTTCTACTATTCCGCCCACAAGGACATATCAGAGAATTTTTAAAAATGCATCTCTCAAATACACTGTCTCTGATATTTCCTAGATTGATTTATTCACCTAACACTTCCCAATCCTCAAAATTTTAGTTTTCTCAATTTTTTCTTAGTGAGCCATTTAAACAACTTTTTCTCAAGACATGAACACCACCCTTATTTCTTTTTAAAATCTCAAAATACCTAAAAAATTTTCTACCTGTTGAGTAAGAGCATATGAAGTGATTTATTGATACTGGTTAATATCCATTATATACAGGTAGAAACCCTCAAAATTGTACAGAGAACCATTAAGAATATAGATAAAGACAGTTTTATAGACAAAACAACCGGAAAACAGTTTTAACATACACAACATGTAATTATGGAAAAAAATGTAGAACGCAAATTGTTCTACCAAATAGATTCCAAGGTTATTAAAAGTCTGCTATGCAAACCTTAAGTTGACAAACATGTTCAATGGGCGTTACATGGTTTAAAAAAATTAGGTATAATGTAAAAATTATTTTTCCCTTCACTGCAAATGGGAGAGCCGAGACAACTTTTTACCCCAAATCTATACATTTTGAAAAATAATTTATGTGTCTAGCACAAAGAAAGAAAATTGAGAATGTTTACAGTTTTGAAACTAAACCTTTCATGAAATGCAAACTGTATCACGTTTAACAGTTAAAAATTGTGCAATCAGAAATAGACTGTTCCCTTTATAAAGGTACAATTGTACCTTCACTGACTTTATACCTGAGCACCAAAGCTGAAGTCCTAAATGTCGTCCTGAAAAGCTATTTTGAAAATGAGCAAGAAATCAAAACTAGCCTGTTATCATCTGGAGAATTAGGCACCAAGAAGGAGATTATCTCCTTAGAAATGCAACATCAACAACAGAGAAGATTCAATTAATTAAGTAGCTGGCAGATCTCTTTGTGAACACAACAAAGGAAATCCACGTAAGATGATCCTCCATAAAGTCCTTTGTCTTCGACCAGGAACTGTCGGAAAACCATTTCTGGCTGCTCCCGCTGCTTTACTATTGTCAGCTAGGAAAAATAATAAAGCAGGTGGTTATAAACATTCTCTGAACGGAGCTCAATTTTGTATGCTTACATTTCACCAAAATTATTTAATGTCCACTGTGTGGGCCTTGGAGGATGATGGGAAAGTGCCTATTATCCAGAGTGGAGGGAGGCATTGAGCCCCAAACCATAAAAACCCAAGACATAGAACGCTAAGTGGCAACAATGAAGCATAGGCAAAGCACTATGGGAAAAGCTTCACAATGGTAATAACAATCCCTTGAGCCTTAACAATACGGTAGGATTTCCTTAAGGATGGGGGTGGGGAGGGCTTAGAGAGCACTCCATAATGGGGTGTCATGCACCATGTGCCAAAGATGGACATGGCTGGCCCGTGAATGAACAGTCTTAAAGTCAGAGGAAGATTAGCGACAAACCACCTCAAGGAGTCTGGGCTTTTGTAGGAACTCTGATCCAGTGAAAGTGCTTTGGGACAAAATGAGTTAAGGCAGCACTATGAGATGAGGGAAATGGCAGGAAGCAGTTGGACGCATCCAGGTTGGAGACAACCTGGATCTGAATTACAGGGCAGTGAAGGTGAAAAGGGAAGAGATTTGAGAGGCGCCACATGGGTAAAGCATGTGACCCTTGATCTCAGTGTCGTGAGTTCAAGCCCATGTTGGGCACCAAATCTACTAAAAAAAAAAAAAAGAAAAGAAAGAAAAAGAAACAATTGAGAGGCGCTTCAGAGATGGATTGCATAGGGGACCCTTGTGCCCTACTCATAACAATGATCTAGGACCGTACTGTAGTCACCAGTGACATGTGATTAGCCAACACTTGAAACATGGCTAGTCTGAATTGGGTTGTGCTGGAAATGTAAAATACACAATGGATTTCTAAGACTTCAAGAAAAAGAAAATGCAAAACTCACTAATGGCTTTTCCATGTGGAAATGCTATTTTGGATATACTGGGTTAATAATATATTGCTAAAATGACTTTTCTACATTTATAACATGGCTACTAGGAAATGTAGAATTACATATGCAGCTTGCATGACTAGACAGTGCTGCTCTAGGGGAAGAGGTGCATGGGGAATGAAGCCCAGAAGCGGGCAGCCTTGGCATGAACACTTGCAGCCCTTCCTGGTCCTTACTCACTCACTCCCTCCTGTTTTCAGGTAGTCAGAGATGATGAACTGAATGGTCAGGATTTATTGTCTATTGAGCTATGGGTGGAGTTAATGGGGCGCACACACAAAACAATGTCTCCCTGCCTGCTCCATGGCATCCCCTCACTTCTTCTCACCTGCTATAACCACCAGAAAGGTCTGCAGTTACCAGCTGCAGGGGGGAAAGTACATTCCATTTCGGCTGGGAGGGACTGGCCCTCCCTACTTTTGCTTTAGTTGTCAAGTAGAATAATACGGTCAACACAATTTGCTTTCTTCCCTTTATGTTATTTTGGCCTGGCCCCCAGGCTGATAAGCTTTAAACCACTTTGACCTGATAAAAATTCAACAGTGGCTGCTGCCACTACGGCTCAGCAAATCTCTGTGGATACTAGGGACAGCTGTGGTGTCCTGGCTTCCGCTGTCATCGCCAGCCACTAGGAGGCCACACTGGAACAGCGGTGTGGGCACGCACGCCTCCACCCCCACGTGGAGAAGCACAACTGACCTTCAATGGAAACTCTCCAAAGGAGATTAAGACTTGCAACCTGGTGAGCCTGAAGCTAAGGCCATTTTCTTTTACTGGTATTACTGTCCCTGATGGGCAAGAGTAATGCAGGTCTGGCCTCAGTGAAACAGCCCAGGCCAAGACCCAGCAGAATGAGACATTGTAAACGGAAGGATTTGATTTCTAATTTCTAAATTCTAATTTCTTTAGAATTTAATTTGTTTATGGCAATCAATGGGAGGAAGTTCATACTGTACATCTGAGGGTCATTTGCTATTGCTGCCATTCACTGGGGTTATTTGTTTTCCTATGGTGCTCACTGTAAAACCTCCTTTGATGAAGGGTGTCTGGCTAGGATCTGAGGTGGGAAATAGAATAGGAAATAAATTTCTCTCTAGGGAGAAACTTAGCTTTAAGGTAAAATAACAAATATCCTGACTCAGGGCCCCTGGGTGGCTCATCACTTAAACATCTGACTTTGACTCAGGTCATGATCTCAGGGTCCTGGGATAAGCCCAACATCAGGCTCCCTGCTCAGTGGGGAGTCTACTTCTCCCTCTCCCTCTGCTTCTCCCCTACTCATGCTGTTTCTGTCTCTCAAATAAATAAATAAAATCTTGAAAAACACCCCACCAAATCCTGGCTCTACCATTTTAGTCTCTACAGTCGAAGTTGAATCACCCACTACTAGTTCCAGAATGACACGGAAAGTATGGTGGAAGGTCTCAGGAAGCAGATTCGTGGAAGTGATTGTCTTAATTGTCTTGACGTGCTGGTGATCTTCTACTTAAGGAGTAAACCACACAACTAAGAGGAAAAAATACTGGATGGACTGGGGAATCCATATTTTATCAGTCCCCTCCCTTTACATTTCTATAGGGAGGGCCACAGCCTTGTAGAGTGGAGAGAGAATCTTAGATCATTGCTGATATCCCTCTCAGCCTCCTATGTACTCTCTTCGTGGAAGAAGTGACTGTCTCATGTAGCCCCAGTTTATAATCTCTAGGTCATAGTACCAGTTGCCTTAAAGAATCATTGTACCTCAAAAACCATTCTCATTTCTCATTGCCTGCCTCATAAGAAATAGGTAACAAAAGTGATTAGGATCGCCCCAAAGAATGAGCTAAATGAGAAGACAGCAGTAGACACAGCTTAGGGGGACACCAACCCTTCTTAGGGGGCAGATAAACAAAAAGAATCCAAAGAAAAAAGGTCAGTTGAGAAAGAAGCACGAGAATATGATATTTTGAAATCTGACAGAAGAGAAAATTTAAGGAAAGAGGTAATATTCAAGCTTGTAATTGTTGTAAAGGGATTGAGAACCAATTTCTTTAGCTGTTTGGCTAAAGATAGCTGGAGACTTGGGAATATAAGGGAATAGCAATTAACAGATGGCTTTTTCAAGAAGCATGGCGATAAAATTTAATATAGATTTGTAAAATGAAATAAAAGAAAAGGGAAGCAGAATGTTGGAGAATCAGGAGTTTTAATAAAGGTAGATTTGAACAGCTTATAAATTGGAAAGGAGGCAATGGGAGGGGAGTAATCTAGAAAACACACAGGGAAGAAGAGAATGGTAAACACTTGGAACACAGAGAACCTGGAGAAGGGCAGGACTAGAATTTATCAGTGACACATCTGATTTCGGTAATCTTCCCAGATATCCTGTGATGAAATCTTTCTTTTTGTTCCCCCAGAAATGTAAGACCATGCAGACAATGATGAGGTCTGAAAGGGTCGATCATCTAAGAAGCTAATTAGTGTGACCTAGAAGTAACCAGTGCCTTCTGGATTTGATTTTGCTGTTCTTGACCCTTCAATTCCAGTTTTTGTTCTCCTCTTCAACCTTAACTCTTTCAAAGAGATCTAAAGACTCTATAAATGTGTTTTCATTTCCTTCGTGCGGTCTATTTTCAAGTGTGAGAACTAAAGGTATAATGCTACGTGCATTGGACTAAGCAGAGGCGGGCTAGGCCTTTATCTGGCCTGATCCATCTGTGAGTCAGAAACCGAGTGAGTAAACTGTGAGTCTCACTTTGTATCTATTAGATGGTGCTGGAGGGAGTTGAAAGGCAGCAGCTGCACCAGGTGTCTTCTAGAGTCCTTTTAACTCTAACATCTGTAGATTTTAGATTTTCAAATTTGTTATACAGATAGTACCTTGAAAAGGCCAAAGAAGTCTTATTAACAACAGATATCTCTGCAAGTGGCACATAAGAAAATCTGATTCAAGTATTGAAGCCAAAATTTTTTAACATGGAACTGCTTGTATCTTATTCACATATATTCAGTTTACCCCAGATATATATATATATATATATATAGATAGATAGATAGATAGATAGATATAGATATAGATATAGATATCTAAAAATTTTATTTATTTGACAGAGAGAAACACAGCGAGAGAGGGAACACAAGCAGGGGGAGTGAGAGAGGGAGAAGCAGGCTTCCTGCTGAGCAGGGAGCCCGATGTGGGACTCGATCCCGGATCTCCAGGATCATGACCTGAGACGAAGGCAGTTGCTTAACCAACTTAGCCACGCAGGCCCCCCCATATCCCAGATATTTTTATAATTAAAGCCAACATGACTTACTAAAGCGAATATACACTATTAGAGCAGGTGGGAGAAAGCAGAGGAGAGACAGATTTTATTTTTCCTAGAAGGAGAGGCTCCTGAGCGCAAGGATGGTCTCCATGTTTAGCCTCCTCTCTGCAAATGGGGCAGGTGGTAGGGATGTCGCTGCTGTAGCCACGATGAAGGTGGCTGGATCATCAGTGCTGCACACTCTACACCAGTGCTCTTCAAGTTTTGTTCCATAAGACCTTAGATTTCATTACATGCTTCCAAGGCATTCAGAGAGTGTCATATGAAGAATGTACTTAGTGTGAGCCTTCTCTGCCCTCTCTAGGTCCTGTCTTAAAACTGAACCAAGTAGATGCCGTGTGGTATGAGAGAGGTTCTAGAAAAGTTCTGTGTTCACCCAGTCATCCTAGAGATTACAAAGCTCTTCATTAGTTCATTTTACCTTGCTCTGCCTAAAGTTGATGTGTGCATGCATGACTATCTTTCACAGTTAGGATGCTGACTTAGATTAATATCACGTGTTTCAGAGAAAAATGGCCCCTAAAACCCTGACTGTTGCAGAGGCCTGCCTCCAGGTGAGTGTCCTATACCTCCCCAGGGAGTAGTACAGTCATAAACCATCACCATCTGTACGTTCCAAACTCCAGGAGACTCCCACACTGAGCTTGAGAAGGAAGACAAGTGAGTAGCTGGGACTTAGTAACAAGGCATATTTTTCCCAAGCTACATTTTACATTCTTTTATCCATACCTGAAGGCTTGAAGGGCTTAGAAGGGCTAGGATAACAAACTTCTCAGAAATCACAAATCTAAAGTTGTAAAAATAAAATTTTAGAAATGTTCTGAATGACAGTTCTATAACTAAGTAATGTTAAGTCCTGAAGGCTGTCATTTCATAGTCTGTTAATGATGTCAACTGCTACTAAGCCACCAAGAAGTTCTTGACTCCTAAGTTAATAATTACTAAAATCACCATGGCTAAACTGTGTGATACCTATTTACTTACAATTTTTTTTTTATGCTTGCATCTGTTGAATAGGTAGATATATTAGAGGTTAGTGTGGGTTTTCTACCAAAGATCACGTTACAAAAATACAGGACATGCACTTACAAAGTCTGTAATGAAGTGTAAATAAACACTTGAAGAATGGAAAAAAATATCATCCTTACCTTCATTGAATATGGCCTCTTTTGTTGGATAATACTCATTATCATTCTGAGTGTCTGAGAGTATGGGTTTCCAACTTCAGGCAGTATTGTCTAAATTTAAGAAAAACAAAGTTTAAGTTCCAGTGTAATTGACAGCATTTAGACAGAAGCAGCAATGAGATTATTAGAATGTTAAAGTTAGAAAAAATCCTTCTACACCATATATTTGATTATTGGCTTAGTGTGTTTACCTAAAAACCAAACATGTGAAAAAATAGCACTAAAAATTATTCATTCTCATTGGCATACACTTCCACCAATTAACTCTCTATGGAAAATAAATATCCTTCTCTTGAATTTGACACATGTAACATCACTGAAATGACACAGCAGGTATATGTTTTATGCAAAGGATGTCTTTGGATCATTCACCATGATGTTTAATCCCTTTATAAATAAGATGGCTACTTTAAGGCTTTGTTATGGGAGAAAAGGATGTACTTTATTACTTCAGTGGTTCCACTGCAGGACCATCAATCATTACCGTATTTAGAAAATGCCATCCAAATATCACTGTTCCAAAATTAAGATAAACTATCAAATGCTGATTTCTCAAGGGAAATGTGGCCCTTGAGATATCCCTGGAATACAGCTAATGGTTTGTAAGAAATAACCAACCAGCTGGATGTGGCCTCCAGAGGACATGAAGGATCTGGACTTCATTCCTTCCAATAAGATGCGGTAAAATGCTAATTTTTACTTCTCAAAAAAAAAAAAAAAGATATCAAGAGCTAATATATCAGCTGTGACTAAGCCACTGAAAAGGTGACGTAGAAGGTCACAAGTCTCAGGATAAGATCATGGTCAATATTTTTCACAGTTTTGGAAAAAGAAAAGGACAGAAAATTCATTATTCATATTTACATTCCATCCCCTATGTGTATTGTTTGACATTAAGGTAGATCTTTTTCTGTAACAAATAACATATATACTTCACATGTATGTTTCATAGTGCCAACTGTCTCTAAAATGAAAATGATGTTTGGTTTTTTCTTTTGTTTTATTTTTTGAAGAAGGCTGAGAGGTGGCACACGATAGAAGCACAAGCCTACCGATCCGCTGCTTTGTAGTAGAGCCATTGCCGATTTCATACGTAACATTCAATTCAGCAAATATGCATCGAGCATTTACTCCAACAATACAGTGGGACACATGAGGAGGCTTCCTTACATTTTATATAAATGTTCTTCAGATTCATAGCTCTTTGCCTACTGAATTTTAGTTTTTTAAAAATTGCATTTCTAATCATTCCTTAATATTAACCACATGAAAACATCTTACTATTTCTAAATCTTCATCTTAAAACTATTATCTTAATGGGATATGGACACCTTTAATTCCTTTAAAAATATTTTTTGACATTCATAATGGATATGCATCTACGTAGTCTGGAATTTTGACCCCTGTCCCTTCTTCCAAGATATTATGCATCTACCTTCGTAACAGAAATCGGGGAGTTCATCTTAACCATCATTCAAGTGAGGCCTCAGGGAACAAACTACCTTCTGAGTTCTACATGTGCATTCATAAGAAAGCCACCACCAAGCAGAGTAAGACAATAACCATCATAGTGATGATGCTCATGCAAAAATGGTCTATAATTAATATAGATGCATTAATGTAGATTTTTAGACAAATGATAATTGCTGGGTTTTCGTAAAGTACTTTAAAAAATAAAGTCATTTGTATTCATTTTATATCAAACCCACAATCTCTTTTGTATTGAGGAGAGTATGTAACTTATTTATAACAAAGGGGTATACAACCTGTTTTTGTAAGACTATTATTTTACAACTCATTACTCTGACATAGTCTTAGATGACAGCTGAACATGTATGAAAGATTTCTGCATTCTTCTGGCTCTGCAGTTCAGTACCAGGAAGAGCAGTACAGAGTATAAGAACTGGATTCACTTTCCACCTCTGCTACTGACTACCTGAAGGAACTTGTCTCCAAACGTCAGTCGATTCATCTATAAAATGTTGATAACAATATCCATATCTCATTCATTTGTTGTGAGAATTAAAATGGAATGATGTATTTAAAGTATTTAGAGCACAGTGATGAACACACAGTAAATGCTTTGGAAGTGCAGGACAATCTCTATTTAAAGTCATATGTTTTGGTTGTCTGATAATACTTTATACAAATAACTTTATACTAGCTAATTGTTATTCATTAATATATGAAATTCTCTTTCTTATAAAGAACTACATGTCTTATTGTTTTTTTCTACTTTGTAATACATGGTTGCACGTGAACACAAAACATTTAAGAATCTGTACATTACCACAAAAACAGTGAAAAAAAATACTCACCATATCTGTGCTGACATGCGCAAAAGATGGCACATTAAATATTCCTTGGATCAGTTCTGGTGGGCTACTGACTCCTAACCATAAGAACATGTGGAGACCATTAGCCAATAAGAATATTCCTTCTTCTGGCAGACGGGACTCAGAGCAACGAACAGCAGCAGGCAGGGCTGTACTTTTGACATCTAACGTGTGCTGTGCAGGCAAAGGCAGGAGAGTTAGGAAGTCCGCCATCCTTCCCTTTCTTCCTCCCTCCCTGTTCTCCTTTCACCTCCCTCCTCCCTTCTTTCCTTCCAGTGAATATTTAATGAATGCCTTCTATGAGCCAGGCATTATTCTAGTCATTAGAAAGTAACTGTTCAAGCACACTAATCAGAATAAGAAGCAACAAATAAAATAAGTAAAATACACTGAATTTTAAATGGTGTCAAGTGCTAGGAAGAAAAAAGCAGGAAAATGGGATGGGGCATGTCGGTGCTGGTGGTTCAATTTTAAATAGGGTAGTCTAAGAAGGCTTGTTGGGAAGGTGACTTTTGGGTAGGCCTGAAGAGATGAGAGACGGGGCTGCGGGGATCTCTAGGGAAGAGGATTCAGGATAGAGGGAATAGTTGGTGCAAAGATCCTATGGCAAGAGTCTGTCTCAGATGTTTCAGAATCAGGAAGGAGGCCAGGGTAACTGCAGACAGTGAGGAAGTGGACAGTAACAAAAGATGAAGTCACAGAAAAGGACGGAGAAGCTTAGTACACTAAGGCAGAGAGCAAAGGGCGAAGGCAGTAAGGAATTTAGTGTTTCCTGAAATGGGAAATCCTAGGGTGTTCTGAGTAGTGGAGGGACATGCGCTCATAATTATTTTAACAGGATCACTCTAACTTTTATGCCAAACACAGACCAGAAGCAAAGGTGCAAGCCTCAAGGGTTGTTGAGGGGGTCCTGCCATAGTCCACAGGAGGGATGATTATGCTCAAATCTGAGTTGTGACAGATGAGGAGGAGAGAAAGTGGTCAGAACCCATATATTCTCGGAAAGGAGAGCTGGCATGTTTGCTGGTGGGTGAGATGTGATGGATAAGGGAACTAAAGTAGTCAAAGGTGACTGCAAGCTTTGGCCTGAAGGATTGGCAAGATAGAGCAGAGGTAAATGGGGATGGAGAAGACTGCAGGAGGGCAGGTGTGGAGAGGAGCTCAAGGCTTGGTTTAAGGTGCCCATTACACATCTACAGAGAGATGCTCAGTAGGCTACCGGATAGACACATCTAGAGTTCAGGACAGTGGCCCAGTTGGAGATATAAACATGGAAATCAGTATATAAAGGGCTCTGAAAGGAGAGGTAAGCCCCCCCACAGGGTTGAGTGCAGATAGACAAGAGAAGCTTTCCAAGGACTGAGCCCCAAGGTACTCTGACAGGAATAAGAGGACAAACTAGCAAAGGCAGGAGGAGAAGTGGCCAGGGAAGCAGAGAAACCAGAAGTCAAGTGAAGAAGGTGTTCCTATTGGAAGAAATAAACTATGTCAGATGCTGTTGATGGTAAGAGAAGAACTGAGAACTGCCCTTTGGATTTAGCAGCATGCTGGTCACTGGTGACCTCGGCAAGAGGATTTTAGTGGAGTGGTGATGCTCTTATCCCTTAAGAGTTCCAGTTTGTCTGGCATACCGATTGTTGCTAATCCATTTTATCTGAAAACCAATCATTTTGTAAGAGTTCCAGTGTTCAAAGTGTTGAAAGAATTAATAGCTTTTAATTTCCAACCTAATTGAACTATTTCTAATACTGACTGGACTATTACTGAGAGCTCAAGTCTGACTTTCACTATAGGAGTTAGAAATAAGCCACCAGCCTTCCCCTCTTTAATCCCTCAATTGTAACTTGAACTTGTTAGATCTCAGGGGAAAAGAGCTTAGTTGCAGAGCACAGAGGCATATAAGACATTGAGGACTGACTTCAAGTAAATGAAATACATGCAAAGTAAATTCTCCAAGAGCAAGCAAAGTTGGTCCCTGTACAGTGTAGGTGACCTCAAATATATCTGATTTGTAAATCCTTAATTGTATTTGGTCAAGGTAAATCATAGCCATTCTAACTGAATGTGGTGACTTTTAGATATTCATACACTGTACAGAAGCAAATACATGTGTGCACATAAGATCCCATACACACATGTATCAGTTGCCATAAGGTAGATTTCTTGAACAACTGAAAGTTGGCTTGCTCCAACTTGTTTACTAACTCTTCAATCTGCCAATTTGGGCACAAGGAAAGAAAAGCAATTATCTGAGCAATTCACCAGAATAGGAACACCCCAAACCCCCATCATCACTATTACCACAGTGAACACCTGTTGATGCAAAATACTGGTTTAAAGAGCCCTTGCTCTCAGTCCCACATGATACATTCTGAAGGCATCTGTGATTTTAAATTCTTAAGAACAAAATGTTCCGGACAAAACATATGGACAAGGACAAAATATGATTCCTTTCCAGACTCCTCTAGGAAACACACCACTGCCTTGTACTTACTATTGGCAGAAGCTGTGGGTAGAAGAAAAGCTGAGAGTCGGCCACACCCATGGTCATGACCAGCTGTCTCTGGTACGCCCGCTCATCTGTTGAGATCTCTGGTCTGCTAAGCAGCACACAGTTTTTTAGCAAACAATTCATGTATACTGGAAGTACTTTCATGGAATCTGGTAAAATAAGCTGAAAAAAAGAAAGACTTTTGTTTCATATGCTTGGCCTTTATGAGAAAGATCACCACCCCCCCCAGCTTTACCTGTAAGACAAAAACATCCTCTGTTTTTGAGGTAATTGTGAGGATTAAATGGTAACACATATAAGCACACAGACCACAGAAATTGACACACATGAGGTATTCAAACAATGCAGAACACAATTCCAGCTCTGCCTCTTAACAGGTGTGTGACCCTGGGCAAACCATTCTCTCTGTCCTAGGGTTTCTCGCCTAACACTGGGACAGCCCATCTCCTGCATAATCATGGAATTGTGAGGATTAAATGATTATTATTTTGTGAAGCACTTATAATGGTACCTGCCACACAGTTTCACATACGTTTATTAATAAATGATTTCCTAATCTGTGTTACCAACCTCTACCTTTTGAGTTCAAGAACTGTGTCTTTTTCAACTGCCCCTGAGATATCTCTTTATGTGCTGCATGTACTCAAATTCACACAGTTGGCCATAAACTCATCAAACACGTATTAAAGGCCACCATGTCATGGGCTCTACACAAAGTGTCAATGACAGGTCAGAGGAATAAGGGACACTCAATGTCACAAGATGCCAAAGTCCATCAGAGATGGCAGACACATGAACCAATGAAACATAATAAGGAGGTTGTGACACTATAAACTAAAATAGGAAATGCCTCCTGGGCTTGGGTGTCACTACTGAATGGTAACAGGCAAAAGCAAATTCCTACAATTCCATAAACATGTTCTTCTTACATTTCCTACCTGAGATGCTAGAATTATCAGATGAACCCAATTTCATTTTTTCTTTACCTTCTATTAGTAAATGAATTACTTTAATTCTGTCTTTCTGATCTCCCTGGATTTTTGTCTCCATCCCTACTTTGGTCGTGGGACCTCACTCTAAGTACTGTGAGGTGCATACTGTATTACCACGCTGCAAATAACAACACAATGCAGCACTTCTAGATATCTGGTCTACAAATTCACAATTGCTTTCTTAGTGTTCCCTCTTAATGATGAAAAAGAATATATGCTTATCAGAATTCACACTGAAAAGAAACGTTCCCTCAAGGCTCTGTTGGGATTTATTCCTCCATTTAAATCTTTTCACATCCTAAGTTTCTCCTCATGATCTACTAAGTGAAGAATGTGTAACATAGTTTTTTAACTGGTTCAGGAAAACATATTTCAGGACAATTCTACTTTGGGGTTTGTTTCCCCTCTCCTAATCTCCTTTCAGAAAATCAAAGACAGTTAAATGCATGTTTCCTCATCAAAGTAGAATACTCTTCTTTTCCTCTCTACCATAAAAGGTTTTTATTTGATAACATATGCTACTGAATTACTTCTTCAACCAAGGAAAAATATGATCAAAAGATGTAGGAACCCTATCATAATCTGATTCCATAGCCATGTGGTCTTAATGCTGTTTCTAGTCCAGTTGCCAGTTTTAGGCATCTTACATATTATGGATTAAGAATATTCTTAGAATCTCATGTAGAAGCATGTACACACAGTTTTTCAACTATTATCTTGTAATTTTACTGATTGCTTCTCATTAATCAGGTTATATTAAGACAGTTTAGAAACCTGTTGCCTTAAATGCCATCAAGGGGTGAGCCTCCTGACCTACAATGGCCCTACAGGACGAAAAGACTGATCAGAGGAGACTGGATGAGAGGGGCAGACAGAAGAAAACAGAGGAAGTAAATAAGTAGGAAAATTGATGATGAAGAAGAAAAACAGAGTTAGGGTGAAAAAACCAAGTAGACATTCTTTGCCAATGTTTTTGAGGTGGGGAAGAAAATGTGACAACAGATGGACCCTATAAACCTTTCCCCACCTCCCTGGATCTCCTCCACGAATAACAGTCATTCTTACAGGTGAGGAAGGTGTAGAAATTCATATGAGTCCAGTTTGATTGAATTTAGAGAATTCTTCTCTGAGTTTTGAAATGACAGAAGGGTAATGACTTAAAAAAAAAAAAACTATTACTTTGCAGTTAAGTGCATTTGACTTGCCTTCTGAAGTCACTTACTCCCATACAATGTAATATATTTAAATTCGGAACTGTGAGTTACTAGATTTAATAAAAAGAATATACCTTGCTTATGTAAGCTTAACAAATTGTTTTAATGTTGTTTGTAGTTTTAGGTCTTAACCCAGCATCAAGTATGATCTCCAGAGTGGGTACCTCCTTAAATTTTACACCCCAAATGCCTCACTTGCCATAAGCTAGTCCTGGCCCTGGGAGTCAGTAAAAGCAGATCTGCCAAGGTTCAGTGTCATATAATCCAACTAGCCAGCTCCTTAAGTCCTGTTTAGATCAAGGAAATTTTGGGCTCTATAGTAAAAGAGTGGAATTCCTTTAGAAATTTTAGATATGGTTTCTAACAAGTGAATGATGGGAGAGCCCAACACATCTGAAGTTACATTCTCTGAGAAGAACCCCAAGCCCAGCCATTTCATGTGTCTAAGTAATGACATATTTTAATATACTACTGTCACTAAGTCTTATAAGCCCAACATTTTCCACACTCCATGCTGGATAATCACCAGATATCTAAATTATGTCATTTCTTAAAGCGCATCATTGGTTGAAATGTACGCTTGATATGTGTTCATGGAGAAAGTAAAGTCTCGTAAGAATAGGAATAATCTCTATCAACTTTCTCAGGGAAAATGTGGCATCATCATGTTTTTCCTCCAGAAATAATTAAACTGCATAACCAGATGATCTAGTAGTAGAGACAAAGCTTTTAGCTTTTAAACCAGAAGGAAGAGACAGATTTGATTTCTTTCCTTAAATAGGCAACAGATTTGTTTTTAACTTAAGGTCTTTGAATCCAACTGCTTTAACGTTAGTGAATAAACTTTCTGAGAGGACACTAACTGTACCTGTTCTCCTTCAACCTCCTTCTGAAGTATGAGATACTCCAGAGACAGAATAACGTTTCCAGAGCGGTAAAACAAACAGTAAAACTGGGGTATAAAAAGCTCGTGGTTGGACTTGATCCAAGTGCACCTGATGGGCTTTGTATAAGTTAAACAAGTACACTGTGAAATTGTACTGATATTGGAATTCAGTTACTGAAGTGTCACATCTTCTGGCTAATAAAGAGGACAGACACTTACATAGAGATTCAAGAGCTGCTTATGTGATTGTCAACATAGGAGACAGAAGAATTGGTGCCTAGTTTAATCACTTAGAACAGCAGAGATAGGAAAAGTCCAAGCTAATAACTGCATTTCATTTTCCTTCTTTACCCAGATTATGAAATTTGCTGCCCCCCAATTTTATCTACATTATCTCTGCTGCTAAAGTCTTTTTTAAAAAGGATTTTATTTATTTATTTGAGAGACAGAGAGCTCACGCAAGTGCAAGAGCAGCAGGGAGAGGCAGAAGGACAGGGAGAAGCAGATTCCCTGCTGAGCAGGGAGCCCAGTGCAGGGCTTGATCCCAGGACCCCGAGATTATGACCTGAGCTGAAGGCAGATGCTTAACTGAATGAGCCACCCAGGCGCCCAATGCTTATTTTTGAGCAGGGTTTCAGACATCCTCTCAGCACCCACTACTTTTGACAATGAATTAACCAGAAAATTTTCCCATCTGTTGTTGTTTTCTCGTTCAATCCAAATTTTGTATTCAGATATTCAGTATAAAATTATGAAAAGTCTCATCTAACTTTGAGTGACATAGGGAAAAATTTGAACAAGAGAACTGATACAAAAAAGAATGTGAACATGAGGTTCTACTTTTTCTTTTACTCGAGAGAGTCTAAATGAGATTTATTTGAAGGATCTTATAAAATTTTCAAGTTAGTAGATGACACTCAGAAACATTTCCTTCAAAACACTTTATACCTATTATTAACTTTTAAATATAAAGAATTCCAGTATTTAGAAATTATATTTGTTTATAAAATATAAAGAAACCATTCTTGCCATTTGCTTATATCAACTATGATTGTTAACATACTTAAAAAGGCATTTGAGCACACAAATTTTTCAACCATATATTCATCTTTATAAGCAAAAAGGAATCCTATTTATATTACGACATTTCTTACATATAACACTCTGTTATTTATACGTCATGTAGTGACTGCCAACCCAATATGCACACACATCTTTCGGTTCATGCATCTTGTAAAACCACGAAGTTTTTTAATGTTGGATGTAAAAAGATCACAGCCTCCCCAAATGGCATTCTCAGTCTTCTTCGTTGTATAGTTTTATTATGCACAGCATCTAAGTGATTGGAACATCATAAAGCCTTCAATAGCCAAATACCGAAAGAATGCACATTTAAAAGTATTACTCGTGACACTTTAGGATCGGAGTACAACAGGTAGCTCACCTGGCTTGCTGCAGATGGACTTGCACAATTCTTTCGGTAACATGCCAACATGTGGGCAGTCTGATTAACCAGAATTTCCCGGATGACCTTCAAGGGCTGATGCAGAACTGCTTTAAATGCTAGTTGCACAAAACAATAAAAAGGGCATCAAAGCCTTAGCTCAGAAATCAATCCCTTCAAATGAAGATGATAATAATAATAATGATAATAATAATAATGATAACAATAAAAATAATAAACAAATTGCTATTATCTTCAGACCATCCAGCAAGGAGTAACAGTGTTAAAATGTTAAAGTCATTTATTAATGTTCTCCATTATACTAAGTATGCCGATATACTATGGAGAACAATGGCCTACCTCTAACAAATTGGTCCAGATTTTTCCATAGAATATTATAAACAGAACTCTACACACAGAAAAAGGAAAGACCAATTTGCCATCTTCTGATGTCCTGAATTCCTATGGGCTGGACTGCTATTTCTTCTAAGCTCTGGTGTAGAATCTCAAATAGGGGTTGGGGAGGGGAGAAGGAACCAAAGAAAATTTCTTCTCGGGCCCCTCCCATTTCATAATTGTCATGGTATGGATAGGCAAGTTCAGCCCAACATTAGGGACAGTCCCTTTCCATTATCCCCAGGTGCTGGAGGGCATACTCGCACATCATAACAGTCTAAGTATTACATTCCTAAATTTCAACTCAGAACCCACTCCCACTCTGTGAAGGAAACTTTGAATAAAACTGTATAGCGCAGGCCTGAACACAGTTATCACATTATTAACCTGGAATTAGAGATGCTGACTATTCTCCCTGGTACTCTGCTTTTTTTTTTTTTTTAATTTTTTTTATTTGACAGAGAGAAACACAGCCAGAGAGGGAATACAAGCAGGGGGAGTGAGAGAGGGAGAAGCAGGCTTTTGGCTGAGCAGGGAGCCCGATGTGGGGCTCGATCCCAGGACTCCAGGATCATGACCTGAGCCAAAGGCAGATGCTCAATGACTGAGCCCTCAGGCGTCCCTGGCACTCTGCTTTTATAAGTTCTGAATATGCCCACCCAAAGGCAGTGCTATCACAGTAGTTGTCAGTTACTAATTCAATTAAATCAGTCAGTAACTCGACTGACTTACTAGGCAAGATACACAGTCCCAAAGGATTAGCAGTGTGTTACCTGACTTGGCGAAGAAGTTGATAAGGGCATCGGTCTCACAGCTCTTATAGAGATCAGCCAACTGGGAGCTGCAGTTCAAGCTAAGATTGTGAATCCGAAGTCTTCTCTGACCTCCAATGGTTGTGTAAAGCACAGCACACTGGAGAGGCAATATCAAGGACAGGGGTTTTTCTGGGCAATGTGTCCACCCAGGCTAGCGTGATCTCATTTATACTTAGAGAACAGTGTACAGCTCAGGGACCTCAAAATTCTTCCACCGATTTTTTTATATTATTGCTAATGGCTAGACAGTAACAAATAAGGGAGGTATAATGACAATTCATACCCTGGGCTTCTACGTAGCACTCCACTGGTTTAAATTTAAATTTTCATACATACATAAGTATCTGTTTGCATCTACTGCGAGTCTACTTTCACATATCTCAGATTTCATTACCAGGGATGCAGGTCCAGAAATGACTTTCATCCTCATGATTATAGCCCTATTCAAGCCTCACTTCCCTTAAAAACATGTAGCTAACTTTGATGATGTACTTAAGTCTCAAGCTGATGATATATGCATTTCAAGAATGCAAACAAGTATACACTTCTTCAAATATCTGTGATCAAAAAATAAACATTAGTTAGAGTTCTTCAACTTACTGCCAACCCCTCTCTATTCTTTAAGGGTGATACTAGTATCTAAAAACTATGCCCATTAGGTATCATTGTTCTTGTTTTAATTCAAGACCTCCATGGCTTCTACCTAAATTTATTTACTACAAAACCAAATTCTATTTATATTTGCATGTAACATAATCATGCACTTAACATGGTGTCTGTCCCATGGTAGGAGTGCAACAAATGAATGAATGGGTGCTGAAGCCTAGAACTGCTGAACATTGCTGGCAATCAGTTTGCTAATGCCTACAACACTGGCCACAGTTTGCTGGGCTTTCACACCACGACATATGATTGTGACTTCATACAAATAGCATATGTAAATGAGGGTGTAGAGAATACACAACAGAGTGCTGTAATCTAATGACTTTTGCCTTGGGAGAAACAGAGTTGAATTTCTTTACAGAGAGACTGACATACTTGATGGTATTTTAGTCTCCCCACTGACCACTGTCGGTAACAAACTAAAACACCAAAGACAGGAATACATTTTGAATCCCACCTGGATTAAGGCTCCACTGTCTTCAGCAAGTTTGTCATCATGCTTGAACTCCACAGTCACTGCCTTGTCACAGTCAATGGCCGCCATTTCTACATCAGTGGTGTTGTTCATAAAAATTCCACCAAAGAAATCAGTGGCTCTGAAACCTAATGATGAGGAAAAAGAGAAATTTTGTTCCTGCCCCGTTATTAATTTGAAGAGAAAACAATCACACAACAGAGACCTGAAAAATAGTATAATTGGAAATTACCTGTGCTGGTACGAATCCTCATAATAGCATCGAATCCTATTTTCTTTTCAATATCATTTCTGAGATCATTCAGAAACTGTTGGCTATCCATGTGCAGCTAAAAAATAAAGTAGGATTAATGTCCACCAGATGGCAGTAAAACACTTAAAATAACAATTCTTATATTTTAAAATCTTGATTCAAACCCACTTTATCCAGATATCTTAGAAAGGACTCTTAAAGCTTTTTCAGTTTTACTTCATTTGCCATCTTTGGTCTTACCAAATCTCCTAAGTAGTTTACAATATAAATATGTAGCTAGGTAATTAAAAATGATTTTATTGATGCTAAATAAAAACAGATGATGATTAACATTTGTCATTTATTTTGGGGGAACATTCATTCCCACTCCATGTTTCCACATATTGGTACATAAGTCAGAGGCACTCTCCTAACCCCTTCTTCCAGGGGAGAGCAGGTGACTTACCTGATTAGTAAGTCTGAGTAAAGGAATTGGGTAGGCCTAGCTTAGTCTATTCTGGACCCTTTTTCTGGGAAGGCAGCCTGCCTCTAGGAGGCACACATTTCTTGCCCCTCAATATGGTGAGTTTTAAAGGTACAGTTAGTTGTCCATAAGAGAAGCTTGTAAGTGTGCCTACGCTGGGCCTTGGTTTAAGTTTGTCACACTGAAAGGTAAATCATTAGCAAGCCCACTTGCCCACAGAGTGGAGTCTGTATGCTGCTCACATTTTTACTATCTTATGACTCTTGTCTCTTAATTCAGGCTTGGAAGAGAAGGGTATCATGAACTGACCCCCCCAGTCGTAATTTAAAACAAATACATAGTCACTTTAAAAACAGTATCTTAAATATATTTAAGATCTAAATTTTATATAGAATATATTTTTCCTCATCATGGAGGAGTACATTGAAATTCACCTCTGAGGCTAAATGAGCTCAATCTGTTGCCAAACACTGAGGGAGTAGGAAAGCAACTGCTTAATCACATACACATCATCTCCATTGGTTCTAGCATTTATATTTGTCAGTCGCCCACAAGGGGGCATAGGTTTCTTAATCTATGATTTCAGCACCTAAAGTCAAATTGCAGTAGAAAACGTAAGGCGAACAAGTTGCTGGCTTTTACCTGGAAATTGTTGTATTTGTAAAGGGTTCCTCCGGTAAGCTGAGGCACAAGACCCAAAGAAGCCACATCCACATACTGGCTGGGAAAGAGGAAGAGGGTCACACAGCAGCCGTGAGCCACACAGTCCTTGGCCAATGAGTCGTAGACATTCGTTTGGGGCTGGAAAAGTATCTAAAGAAAAGATGCACAAAGGAAAAAAGAAAACCACAAAATGTTTTTGGTTTCAATGAAAGAGAAATTGTTTCCAGTTAAGTGAACTGGGCTGAAGGAATGAATTATGGTCATCATCAGGGCAGCAGCCATTCACTGAGAGTGTGCTAGGCTCCTGCTCTATGAAATGTATGTGTGTCGGCAATGTTGTTTGATCCTCCCACAATGCTAATGAAACTGATGCTCCTGTCTTACCTTTACAGACCTACATGGGGCAACTTGTCTGGTGTCACATGGCCAGTAGCTGGTGTCTACGTCATGGTCTTAACCTTCCCACTGACTTGACCCCCCAGCAACGGCTATACCTCAGAGGGTTTGAGCAAAGCACGTTGAGCACTGGGTACCTCTACTTCCTGTCCTAGGGATGTTGTTCTATGGTGCAGCCTACATTCTTCCTCTACCTTTAGCTTCTTCCTGCAACTCCTCCCATTTCCCCCGTTTCAATATTTGTCTTAACACCTGGTCTCTTACACAGATTACACATGAAGAAAGTTTGAGGCCTCATTTTACTTTAGGAATATTTCAGAAATCAGCTTTTCTAGGAATATAAAATTTTTAAAATTATTTGCAATTCAAAATATTCCTATAATATACAATGTCCTGGATTTATGTATTACATTTAGCTTTTCTCCCTTTCTTACGCAAAGGACACCTGCACTCTTTCTTTACTCCCCTTTAAAAACTGACACAGAAACACTTCAAAGGGTCATTATTTACAAATACCTTCTCTTTGTCTGTATTAATCAGCTTTTTGTCATCTCTGTTTTTGAGTTTCCCTGGTGCTTCTGCAGTTGGCAAGGAGGAATGGAAGATGAACAGCTTCCCGGGACAGTCTGCTGCCTAAAAGAAAAAAAAAATGATAGAAAATGTCTTGAGTGGGAAAGTTGTACTTTAAGGGCATCAGAAAATAAATTAAATAAATTAATATGTATTATTAAATTATGACCATATATTATATTTAATATGTTTATGAATATATTAATTTGTTAATATTAATATTAATAAATTAAAATATAGGTACTTTCTGAGCCAAAAAGTATTTATGTGTTATTGAGGATTAAATTATATATAGTATATATTGTATCATATACTATATATTATCTATTATAAGTAAATATATACAATTTATATTATATACATATATATATGTAAATATATATAATATACATAATTTAATCCTCTTAATAACCTTTGTGTCCTTGGGCAAGTGCTATTCTCTCCATTTTATAGACTGGGAAAGTGAGGCTTAGATAGGATAGTTATTTGCCCAAAGTCACACAAGTTTGTAACTGAAACTGTCAATATTTGAATGTAGGTCCCTGTACCATGATGCTTTGAAAAACTAGAGAGTGAATGTATTACAGGGAAAATACTTTCTTATTTAGCCTACAGAACACTCTTTCAGGACGAAGTGAATCCTATGATGCAATAGTAAACAGAAGTCCAAGGATCATAGTGTAACAGAAGCTCCTCTTTGAAACCTTTAGTAAACGTAAATGACACCTAACATGGTATTTCAAGGAAGATTGTACAAGAATGTAGCAGTTTTGTAGCCACAATAGACACATGAAGCCAGGTATCAGGCAAATGACAAAATGAAAAATACATGATTGAGATTATGTATACATAATCCCTGAGAAGCAATAAAAAGATGATTTAGACAAAAGCTGATTCAGCATTAAAAATATTTAAAATTTTATATAAGGACCTAAGAAATAATCTACTAAGCAAAATTCACTGAAATTAAATGATTCAGTATATTGACCCCTTTAATCTTGCCTTTCTCCAAACGATCCAGGCATATTGCTGCCAGATCCCTCCCTTCACTAAAGGTAACTGCTGGGATCATGCACAGGGCATTTCTCCTTGAGAATCCTGAAGACTTTCTACTACATCTTCATCCGTGTGGGAGCAGTGAGGGTAAAAAACAGTGAGATGAGGTGCTGCCAAAAATCGCTGTGTGCAGCTCCATGCCAGCTCTTCACACACTTTACTTATTTAATACAACCTCGCGGAGAAGACAATGTTGTCTGCATTTTAAGGCTAGGAAAACTTCAGCTCATCCAATCTGCCCCAAGTAACGGAGCCAGTGACCCTCTGGCCCTGCAAGGCCCTCGGGAGTTCGGTCAGAGTCTATCATTCCAGTTGAATCTCCACATTTCCTAACTCCTGCTATCTTTCACATTAGAAGTTTCCATCATACAAGCTTTGCTTTCTTGGAATACACGACGTGCTTTACACACCTCCATATCTCAGCACATTTTATTCCTTTAGCCTAGAATCTATTTCTCCCTTTTCTTGGCCTGGAGCTGCTGTTTGCAAAGGCTGGGTTAGTGACACACTCTGGCGTGCCCAAATCAGCTGGTAAGAGGTATTTAAGTTGTTTGCTACTACTACTAAGGTACCTGGGTTTGTGAATAATTTCCCTAAAAAACAAATGGAGAGGGGACCCTGGGTGGCTCAGTTGTTGAGCGTCTGCCTTCCGCTCAGGTCATGATCTCAGGGTCCTGGGATTGAGCCCTGCATTGGGCTCCCTGCTCCACGGGAAGCCTACTTCTCCCTCTCTTGCTCCCCCTGCTTGTGTTGCCTCTCTCACTGTCTCTCTCTCTGTCAAATAAATAAAATCTTAAAAAAAAAAAGAGAGAGAGAATTCCAGTGTAGCTTTGTCCTAATGTGTCTCCCTAAGTGACATTCACCATGTTTGGTGGAGCAGATCCCAGCTGACACATGGGGAGGGGTACATAACCTGTGCCCCATCTTGTCTTGCTGTGGTCAGCAGTGAGCAGTGATTTTGTTGCTGCACTAGCTTTCCACCAAAAATTACTGATACGGCATAAGTAAGAAAGAGGCAAGGATGAGTGCAGAAGCACAGGCAGTGACTCTACATGTACACATACACTGCACAGGAAAAAGACCAACACTTGGGCCAATTAAGACACATTAGTTCCTACAATTAAATCTGAGTAAAATTTAGAGTAATACTGATAATGACATGTTAACAATTTTGAAATTCTATAATTAATTTTTTGTTTCTATCCCTTTTCATCATTATAAAAGTACTTTGTTTTAATTCGAGTAGCAGAAACCTTTTTAAAAGTCCATCTTCTCCCCAAGTTTTCTTGCCTGGCTCACCCAGGTCCCCTAAGGAATTCACTGCGAATCCATCTAGATATTCTCTACTCACTCAAGTACTGCCATTGTATGCCACAGTACTTTAGAGCATAGGTCCAAACCATTTATTAGTTGAGTGATACTGGGAAAATTATTTAATTTCTCTAAGCCATAGTTACCTATAAGTACACAGGAAAAATAGTAGCTATAAAAAATATGGTGTTAGTCCTAAAAAAAAAAATATATGATTGCCTTGTTAATATTACCCATGGAGCAAAACTCTAAAGGAAAAAATCAGGACCCATTAGAAAAATAAAGTTCACTACTGAGAAAAATAAAATAGCTATATTTGTTTCTGATTCATTAGCCAATTAAAATGGCTTAATTTTAGATTTATATTATAAACCTCTCTGTAAGAAGCAATAAAAGGAAAAGCTCCTAAGGCATTCTATGTTTTAAATCCCTACAAATCTGTTATATTTTTACCAAAACCTGATTGTGTCCACATTAATGTACCATATAGAATTGATAGATGACAATGACATATGTCATTTTTATTATGACGGAGAACAGGTTGGCCTGGAGAACCCATTGTTCAAAATCTTAACTCTGATGTCCATAACGTGTTAATATCGCCCTCGACAGAGCTGGTCGCCTCTACCTCCTTATCCCCACTCTACTTTGCAGATAAAACTTAATGACACTGAATCACAACTTTATATGTCCTACTGTCTTTTACAGGTCATAGGCTCATGAAGAAGGAAGGACCTTGATTTTTCTCCAATTTTTTTCTCCAAGCCCTACTGGGTCTAGCTCGTGCTTTCACTCTAGTGTGTTCCATAAATGTTAGAAGGAATAGAAGGAATGTGATGCATCACCCTGAAATCAAACGTAGAAATACATGAAGATAATTTAAAGATAAATTTCCCCAACTTGTGATATATTGGAAGCATAACCATTAAAGGCCACTTCCTTCCAATTTGTTGCCTAATTCTATTTATCTAGTTTTCTGGTGGACGTAATAGCGAACTCAGAAAACTATTGTTTGGCCAAGTTAAAAGACAACACCAAAAATTCACATGTAGTTGAATTATGAATGTCAGATTTTGAGAAGAGATACAGATTTTGAAAGACTATGTGGAAAAAAAGGCACTAAGAGAATAAGAGAAGCGTATTGAAGCCTGCAGCTGAACAGTTCAGGGACTTTTGAGAAAATAAGTATAAAAACTTTCCAAATCTTCTCTTTATCTTTGTGACAAATTAGCACATGTTGTTTGTTTTGCTGACTCTCTGTGCTTCAAGAAGTTTATCACAACTAATTATACATAGATTTTACTTGGCATCTAGCTCATAGAAAATAAAGCTATAATTCCAATGGGGGAGTCCAGTTCTCAAGCGTCTTCACTTGGATACACAAAAACCACTGCACTTTGATGTTCTTTCAGTTTCTATTCCCTGTCCATAGAGGATGAGACTCTCATCTGGCCTCTTGTGCATGATCCCGAGCACTTCAGGGGACCAGCCACAGTTCTGGGCTTTCCAAAGTTACTCTTTGCTCTCCTCCTCTTTTGGGGAATACAAGTAATAAATATGTCTTGTATTACAGAGTTACAGTTTTTCTACCACACTGTAAGCAACCTGGAACTAGAAACAGTAGTCTTCACACTGCCTAACAAAACATTTAATAGATTTCCTTGATTGAAATAACAAGTGAATGAATGATATGGTCTCCTCAATATTTAGATACTACCCTGCAAATTCTCAAAAATGTCAGCTCTTTGCCTAATAACGACTTCAGGCAAGCATTGTAAGGCCCTTGTATGCAAGTTACCCACATTTAGCCACAGAAGGTCTGAAGAGATGATGAGGTACCCTCACTGCCAGAGGCAGAGAACACACACACACACACACACACACACACACACACACACACACACACACATTTTTATCGTATTTGGAAAAATCATTTTCTTCATCCAAACCTAACCAGGTCTCTCCAAGCCAAAAAGCATGAACTGTAGGTAAGCTCAACTATACTACAGCAGCGTCTGTCCCTATACAATGAAGTATAACCACCCAGAATCTTTCTGGCAGATAAAGGAGAAGCTTCTCATTAATTCTTTTTTTATATCAACAACCTACTTATAAAAAAGTTTTGAAGAAACACGATTAAAGATACACATAGAAAAGAATCACCAAGGTAAATATAAAGAACTAGAAAACAGCAAGAAGGTCATGGAAAGGAAATAATTAAATTAGAAAATCTACCCTAAGTATTACTGGTATCTTTCTTGGTAGTTAAGGCTAGAAGGAATATTAGGAGTTATAATCCTTGTAAAAACTGACTCCAGGGAATTAGCTAGTGAATTGTTCTACATGTAAGAAATTGATAATATGCAATAAAGTCTTCATTTAATGTTGCACATAAGAAAGAAACTTTCTTCTACTTTTCTCTTAATCTAACTGCTAATGAAAAGCTTAGGGCAAGATGTTAAATCACGGTTAAGTGAAAGCATTCCTGCTACAAAAGTAGCATGCAAAGTCATATGAGTCAGGTACACAATTCCCTAGTGAGTTATCATAATGCAATGTTCTCAGGGATTGCACAATGAGTAATAACTCCTTTTATTGGTGGTTCCCAAATATGGGTGATCAGTAGAACAAATTGAGGAGCTGATGAATCAGCATCTCTGGGAGAGGGGTTAGAAACCTGCATTTTTAAAAAGTAGGTGCCTTTTCACACGTGACCCTATGAAAGCCTTGCTTCTCCTTCCATAGCGTGGAGCACCATTCCACCTCTGCACGAAGACAGGTACCACAAGCACACGATGGTAACTGCCACCAGCCTATGTCCTGCAGTGTCACTTGATAAAGGCAGTTCCCTATCTTTTTAAAAAGACAGTTGTAGTTCTTTTACTTTTAAAAGATTTTATTTTATTTTTTTATTTTTTTTAAAGCCACGCAATGGTATGGTATTTTTTTTTTTTAAGATTTTATTTATTTATTTGACAGAGAGAAACAACATCTAGAGAGGGAACATAAGCAGGGGGAGGGAGTGAGAGAGGGAGAAGCAGGCTTCCTGCCCAGCTGGGAGCCCAATGCAGGGCTCAATCCCGGGACCCCAGGATCATGGCCTGAGCTGAAGACAGATGCTTAACGACTGAGCCACCCAGCGCCCCAAAATATTTTATTTTTATGGAATCTCTACACCCAACTTGGGGCTCAAACTCAAAATCCCGAGATCAAGGGTTGCACGTTCCACCAACGAAGCCAGTCAGGCATCTCGACAGTTGTTTTACTTTGTAAAGATTCTACTACTTATTAACTTTGATATTTATAAAGTTATTCTGAGTTGTTATATTTAGATATTGGTTCTCATTTTTAAACTTCAGTGCAAAAGAGTACATTAATTACTCGAACAGTCAAATTGCAAATATTAACAAAAAATAATATGTAAAAGATGCACAAATACACTGGATGAAGTGAACTGGCCTCTGGTGAGTGAGCATGGAGAACGCTGACTGCTCCAGCTAATAGTGCACAGTCATTACCGAACACAGTGGTTTCCAGGAACGTATCCTAGGTAACACCACATTTCAGACACATGGAATGCATGTGGGCAAATCAGCCTTATCTATTCAAAGCTGCTAAACAGCCTCTAGACCTCTCTTGAACCGGGAGCATGAACCCATCACTGCTCACTTTTGAAAATGAAATGTGGGGTTGGGCTGGAAAGCTGACTTGAATGCTATAGAAGCCATGCCTGCACTCTTCTTTTCACTCTACCGTCTTAACTGATGATATGTCGGCTTACGAATTCCACTCATCTTTCTTCTCAGGCAAGAGCACACAAATACAATTCTATTTCCCAGGACTAATTTCTTAAGAGTAGAAAGACTCACAGGTTCATATATGATGATCATATATCAGGAAACTTACTGAGCATTTCTAGGCACCCTACTGGAAGAGAGAACAATAAAACTCAAGTTGATATGGAAAATATTTGTTTTCTGTAATGTGGAACAAACTAGGAATTCCCACATCTTTCTGTAGCCCAACCAATGATTAGTATTGGTTTCCACTAGACAGACCCTAACTTGTCCAAGTCACTTTATGATGTAAAAATTTATTTTAAATTGACATGTATTCTGAAGATTTTTAAGGGACAACAACAATTTTTCATTCAATGAGTAAATACTCTGAAGATCAGAAAACCCAAGTAAGAGTCATTGTATTAAAACCAAACTACAGGGGCACCTAGGTGGCTCATTTGGTTAAGCATCTGCCTTTGGCTCAGGTCATGATCCAGGGTCCTGGATTTGGGCCCTGCACTGGGCTTCCGGCTCAGCAAAGGAGTCTGCTTCCCTCTCTCTCCCTGCTCATGCTGTCTGTCAAATAAATAAATAAAATCCTAACACAAAATAAAACTACAATGTTTGAACACAAATTTTCTGTAGAATGTTCATAAACTCAGTTCTTTAGCATCATTCTTGCTGTTTGCTATTATCACTACTGTTATTCTTATTACCAGTCATTTTATTTTAAAAGTTAATTTCAATTTAACTTTAATAATAAAATTTGAAAATCAATTTTTTTAGGCACTAGCTGTACAGGTCAAAGTGGTTTGACTCCTCGTGCTAAGGCAACAAGGATCAACAGTTAGTACCTGTCAATCATTTTGTCTTCTTCAGATTACGGTCTTTATTACTATGAAAATGACCAGAGTCATTAGGGCTCAGCTCCCCAACTGAACCCATGGCCAACCCTGCATCTGCTGTGGCCATTCAGCAAGGCCCTGTGTGGCGTTCACACTTGTTACCACCTGTCCCAGGCCTTGCCCTCGCATGTCTGAAAACCCTAAGGAAGAAGAGGGTGATATGGGGATTCTTCCCTTCCTATCTGGTTCTGATACTGCTGAAGTAATTTAAAAATAGATCATGTAAAGTTCATATAAAAGCCAAAGGGAGGAGCTAAACTGGAAATCCTGACAAAATCAGTTGCTCAGATGCTAATAGTTCTGGAATGTAAACGCTGGGAGCAATCCATGATTTGGGCCACTGCCTCCTAAGATTTGTAGGGAAGATTGGAACAGCCTCTAGCAAACTACATGTTTTAAAGAAGGCTGTATTTCTTTCATAGATGAAACTTCCTGTATGTGTGTGTGTGTGTGTGTGTGTGTGTGTGTGTGTGTGTATGAGTGCGTGTGCTTTAAAAATTTATTTACTAGCAATTAAAAAAGACTTCTCACCTTTAGTGCTTCCATGCCAGCCTGGATGACAGGAGCAAAAACGGTTTCATTTTCATTAGAGTCTGCAAACATCTCTGGAATCTGGTCCAATAAACTAGAAGAAATGAATACATAAAAGGTTTAAGTGTTTACCATATTTGTAATAATGAGCTTCAAGAAATAAATCACTAGCATTTCAGGCCTAAACACATATAATATTTATTTCACACTAAACACCTATGGGTGACTTTCACAGGTCATTCCTTAGGGAATGATATCCTGGCATGTCTTGGAACCAAAATTTATGAATTGTTTAGAATATTTACATAAGCAGGGCGCCTGGGTGGCTCAGTTGGTTGAGCGACTGCCTTTGGCTCAGGTCATGATCCCGGAGACCCAGGATTGAGTCCCACATCAGGCTCCCTGCTCTGCGGGAAGCCTGCTTCTCCCTCTCTCACTCCCCCTGCTTGTGTTCCCTCTCTGGCTGTGTTTCTCTCTGTCAAATAAATAAAATCTTAAAAAAAAAAAGAGTATTTACATAAGCATACCCTTTGTAAATATTTTTTCACCATTTACATTTTGATCTCTTAAACTACAAATTCTTAGAACAGTGGCTATACCTTCAGTTATTACCATCACCATTGAATACACTCATCCAAATGCAGAAAATATCTCTCTCTAGCAAAGAGAAGGGACCAAATTGGTTGAGTGTATTAAAAAAAAAATCCTTCTTGAGGTGCCTGGGGGGCTTAGTTGGTTAAGTGTCTGACTTTTGATTTCGGCTCAGGCCATGATCGCAAGGTCATGAGATCAAGCCCCACATTGGGCTCCATGCTAGGCATGGAGCCTGCTTAAGATTCTCTCTCTCTCCCTCTGCCCCTCCCCACTGCTGTCGCTCTCTCTCTAAAACACAAAACAAAACAGAACAAAACTCCTACTTTTTGATATTGGCATACGTTTAAAATAGAACATAAATGGTAGAGTTTTATAATCCATGTGTTAAATCCCCTTGCTAATTGACAAAACAAAACAATGTGTGATTGAATCAAGACAATTAAAAACAGATACCTGATTTGTACCTAAATAACAAAACACTTGATATTTACTTGTGAATCACAGATTGGGATTCTTGATAGTTGACCAGGAACCCATCCAATAGAGGAACAAAGACTTCTCCAACATCGGTCACCACCATCATCTGAGGCTGCGCCAAGTTACTCTTTACATTAAAGAAATGTAGCACTTTGTTATATGTGATAAAACCCACTCGGATTGCAGAAGTTTCTTCTTGCTCTTCCCTGTGTGGAAAATACCGTGTTTGAAGTTCTTGCACACATTTATGAGAGGTTTTTTTTTTTTTAATCAGAAATTCAGTAAGTACACCTTCTATAAAATATATGGAAGACATGTTAAAAGTTTTGCTCTTAATTATTGTTTACCAGCGTAAGAAATACTGAGTCACAGTAAGTGATGGGGATATTACAAAAATAAGTTGATAAAAAATTATCAAAATTCTAGGTAAAAAAAGTCAAACACATATGAAAATATATTTCTTTTATATATTCTTTTCTTTAGTATATGTATTCTCAGTCCACAGCAATTACAAGGTGTTTTTTTTTTTTTCAAAAAAGATAGGCATATCACATTCTTTATAAACAAAGCTCTCTCAGAAGTCACCAGAAGGTCAGAAGAACAAATGGAACATCTGAGGCAAGAGAAAGGCACATTCAGATTATAAACAGAATAGCTATTTTTATCAAGAAAGGACTTGCTCCTTTTGTGTGATTCTTTTCTTATAGATTCTAGAGACTCTCAATAGAAATTTAGAGATTTTTGAGAGCCATATACTATATAATATATAAAATAAATAATATATATGAATTGATGATGTACTTCTTATTAAGTAGTCATTTTTGATGTCACAGCAAGACAAGAAAAGTAACAAAAGCTCTAAAATCATAACAAAAAATAAATTTTTTTGAGCAATCCCAAGATAAGACCTTAAGAAAGCAAGCTAAGGCAGAAATGTTCTTATTCAAGTCTATATGAAGTGTCCCAGAGTTGAATGGTCGAAACCTGAGTTTATATTTACTCAAGTTTCTCTCTCTTTGTCTCCCTTCCCTTCCCTGCTCCCTCCTAAAAATACCACTGAAGCTCTTACTAATTTTCACTGGTGGATATAACCGTGCTCAGTGGTTAAACGACAGTCACAAAAGATACATGCTATTTTCTTTGATCCTTAGATAGCAGTGAAACTTATTTTGCTGAAGGGCAACTTTTTTAAAAAAGAACCTAATATGCTCAATTTCTAAACTACTCTTTACTTTTTAAAAAAAGAACCTAGTATGCTCAATTTCTAAACTATGCACAAAGCATAACAAGTTACTTGAGTATCAGAGAAAGGAAAATAAAGTATATAGATGAAAGTATCTTAAGTTCAAATTGTTGATCCCACTGCAAACTTCCCAATTTCTCTGATGTTACAGCAGAGTGCACTGACAAATGACTGACTTAAAAGTCTATTTCTTTTTTACTTCTTTTGCTAACTGAGGGTATTTATTCTTCATTGTGGCCTTCATAAATGGGTGGGCAGTTTAAATAGGTTCTTATGATCCTTTCCAAAAGCACTTGGTAATTGCTTATATTTTGGACTCCTGCAAAAATTTTCTGAAATGGTATCCTTATCCTTTCTAACTGTACATATAGACTTACATACCCACACTCCCCCTCATATCCTAAACTGTATGATTTCTTGCAACTAACCATTTGACTATACCGTACCCATGTTCTCCCTCCCTGCCCATTTATTAGAATTTTACTCTTTAAGACCAAGCACAGATACTCTTCCTCTCTCAAAGCTCCCCAGATGCTACCAAAGAGAAGTTATTTCTTCTTCTAAATTTCAATAAATCATTGTCCCTGGGTTCCTAGTATGTAGTGCCTTTTCGTTTACATATCACAAATCCTTGACTATAAACCAAAAATGACCCAAAGTTTATGGTCTCTGCTCTTGACAGGATCTAGTCTAACACTGGGAGTTTGTGGTATGTGCAGGATGATTATTGTGATGGTGAAATGCTGTATTTAGGATGGCAAGAGCCCAAACTGATGAACTGTTGTATGCATCTCTTACAAGTAAACTCCTGTTTAGTGATGCCGCCTTGCTAGTTTAAAATCAGCCTGGTTGGAAGTATTTTACACCACAGGAATGAGCAAACACTACAATTAAGGCTTTATTTATTTGAGATCCAGTTTACCAGCACACCACTGGCTAATCTCCCGTTTCCGTGTAAACCTTTTATTACATAAGGTGATCAATGTCCGGCAAACCCTGAGGGCATTTATTCTCTTTTAAGAGTTAATTTAGAGTCAATTAAGGCAAAAGACACAAAAGAAAAATTACAGAGAAGAATCTAGATTGCTATTTCCCATTGGATTTGGACATTTTCAAGTGATGGGAAAGGCATATCCTGGGATTCACAGGGTTCACTTAAAATCTAAATTAACATTTTTAAAAATATCTAAACAGAACATCTCTCATTCTTACAAAACATCAGTGTACTTTTTCATGGAAACTTATTTTTTTAAAAATTTGCCTGAGAAAGAACTATCTTAAAATTTTCTTATTCAACAGTATAACTGCCTCGTTAAATCATATCCAGAAGGAAATGAAATCTCAGCCTCTCCTTTATATTAATTCTATATAAATTTAATAAAGTTACATAAGGGATATCACACAGAACAACATGTGTTTCTTCTTCTGCTTTCAATTACCACTTCCCTCAAAATGTGTCTTTATTATTTTAATGGAATCTTACAGATCAAAACTGAAGATATTAGTAATGAGATGAATCAAAATATTCCAAAATCAAGCATTTTGAACATTTTAGCTACAGGAGCATTAAAAACAATCAGAGGGGCGCCTGGGTGGCTCAGTTGGTTAAGCGACTGCCTTCGGCTCAGGTCATGATCCCAGAGACCCGGGATCGAGCCCCACATCGGGCTCCCTGCTCAGCGGGAAGCCTGCTTCTCCCTCTCTCACTCTCCCTGCTTGTGTTCCCTCTCTGGCTGTGATTCTCTCTGTCAAATAAATAAAATCCTAAAAAAAATAAATAAAAATAAAAATAATCAGAAAAAAACCTCAACTTCTTGATCTGAAGAACAGATGAAATATTTCAAATCTTTTCTTTCCTGTTCCAGGGAAATCAGACAGAAATGGCATCTAGCAAAATCAAAGATGTAAATTCAAAGTTAAATCATAAAGAACGGGGCCTTCACTTTTCAAAAAATTAGCTAAGACATGAACATATCTTAGACATTAATCAAGATGTACTCTGTGCTTTAAAAAAGTTATTTGCCATATTACCTAGTTCAAAGAAGTAAATCAAGCTGTTGGCAATCTTGCCACAAAAAATATAAAGTTATACACATACAGAGTCCAAAAAAAACTTCAGGGAAGAAAAAAAGCAACTGGATTTGTTTTAAAAGATAAAGGAAGAGGGGCGCCAGGGTGGCTCAGTCATTAAGCATCTCTCTTTGGCTCAGGTCATGATCCCGGAGTGCCTGGATCGAGCCCCACATTGGGCTCCCTTCTGGGCAGGAAGCCTGCTTCTCCCTCTCTCATGCCCTCTGCTTGTGTTCCCTTTCTAGCTGTGTTTCTGTCAAATAAATAAATAAAATCTTAAATAAATAAATAAATAGATAGATAGATAAATAAATAAATAAATGGTAAAGGAAGGAAAGGTATTTGGCTTTAATTAAAACTTTTGAGAAAGGTTTTTAAATAGCAGCAGGGAATAACTTGCCACATCCTTTTATTTTTTTCTCCTATATTTTGCTGAAGTCACAATCTGCTCCAATGGATATAAAAGTCATGATAACACTAAGGAAGGAGTGTGGTTTCATAACTTACATCAACAGGCTATACACTTCATATGACCACTGTGCTGGAAAGGAGGAAGGCGTTGCTGAGGCTGCCTAATCTAACCAGCTTGGGAGAAGGTAAAGAGAAAGACCTCACTTCCAGAAATTAGTTTTCTTTCATATCACTCAAGCTCCAAGTTCAGATTTAGAATTAAAACAGCCCTGTGAGAGAAGACTACAAGATATATGATATTCAGGGACACCTGGGTGGTTCAATCGGTTAAGTGTCTGCCTTTGGCTCAGGTCATGATCCTAGCGTCCTGCGATCGAGTCCCACATGAGGTTCTTTGTTGGAGCTTGCTTCTCTTCCTGCCCCATCCCCCGCTCGTGCTCATGCTCTCTTCTCTGACAAATAAATAAAATCTTAAAAAAAAAAAAGATGGCCCCTTTAAAAAAGAAAAAACAGAGATATATGATATTCAGCAGAAAGTCCACACTTCTCAAGTATCGCTAAGAATGAGGTAAGAGAAGCTACAGTCACAGTCAACAGGCATCACATGCCTTTCTTATACCCCATCTTCAACTTGCTCCCAGTTCATTCTTCATTTTAGAATTCAGTTTGAAGTCACCTCAATGTTTTTAAACATCCCCACGGCTTTTCCAAACCATCCTTGAGAATATTATGACTTGAGCTTCGCGGATACAAACAAAGCCACTCCTGGGAGGTCCAGAGTTCACTCTTTGAGGCTCACATGCACCAATGCAATAGCCACATGTGGAATGAATATACAGGAATGGGCACTCGAGGACTCAGGAAGCCCTAAGGACTACAGACAACCCATCCCTCAAAGCATCCCTTTCCAGAACAGAGTCTGCTTGTGTTTAGGAAACAGGGAGAGGTGGAAGAGGTTGAGCCTGGCGCAGACACTGGGTTTCGGACAATAGTCCTTAGCCTTTTTCTTAACCATGTTTCCTCTCATAAAGGATCTCCTTACCATACTTCCCACCCTCAACAACTAGTTTGCACACTCTAAAAAATAGCCATATTTGCTAACATACCTTTCCACCTTTCCTTTTGTGTATTGCCCCCTGCAGTGGCAAGGAAAGTGATCTACCTTGTGCTGGCACCTGGAGGCAGTAAAGTGGCAAAGGGGTAAGGGGTCTGATTGTGTAGAAGAAAAAAGGGACTGTGGCTAAAAAGCACCATCTCTGCCCTAAGACAACAGGGCAGAGATTCCTGGCATCCTTTAGGACTCTACCACAACCCACAACTACTGGTTTCTGCTGGAATATCAACCTCTTTGAAAGTGAATGCCAGACTTCCAAAGTCTTTCCCATCACACTGTTGGGATTCTTCTTTTAATTTATAATGTATTTTGAATACTGTTTACCAGAGTATTCATTTTAATCAGTTTGTTTCTTTTGCTGTGTACAAAAGATAACTCTGGACTTTTTAAGACTCAAGAAAAAAAATAGTGCTGTTTGATTTATAAATATTTGTCCAATGTCCTCATCAGCAAAAGATATCCATGGGTCATTCAGCACTTGTTTTCTGGCCAATAAACTAAGTAACATTGTGTAAATTCTAAAAATAATGGGAGTTCCCTTACTTTGGAAGTTTTTCCAGCACAGTCTTCAGTTCTTCACATATGAGTTTCACGAGTCCATTCTTGATGTTACTATATGAAACATCAATCATGAAGATAAAGGCTGGTGGGTTGGGAGGCTTATTTTTCTAAAGGAAAGCAAACAGATCACACAAATGTAACTATAAAGTATATACACTGCATATTCAAATTAAAACACTCTGAAACTCCTAAAGATCATCAAACTTTTCACTTGATACTTAAGGATATAACATTTGTGGAATTAAATCATTTTCTAGAACAGTCTCTGATGCTATAAAAAAGATAAAAGCTGGTTGTTTTCCAGGCCATAACCTGTGGCACACTACTGAGTCAGACAAGATTATGATATCTAGCAGAGAAGCTTCACTTTTGTAGCATTCCAAAAAACTGATCACTACAATTACCCAAAGGTGAGTACAGGCTGGTGGCCAGCCTTGCCTATAACCCTTTGCCTTCTGAGAAGAAATGTGTCTGGTACTTTGACAAATTGTGCCCCCCAAAGAGTACATACAATAATTAGCATTTGTTTTGAAACTAGTAAAACTCCATTAACTTGATAATACTCTTTTCAAATCTTTTCCTTTATAAGCTCTTTCAGTTTTAAAGATATGAAATTAGATACACTAAAAATATAATTGTAGGGGTACCTGGGTGGCTCAGTCGGTTAAATGCCTGACTTTGGCTTGGGTCATGTTCTTAGGCACCTAGGATCAAGCCCCAGGTCAGGCTCCCTACTCAGCAGGGAATCTGCTTGTCTCTCTACCCCTCCCCTTGTTCATGCTCTCTCTCTTGCTCTCTCTCTCAAATAAAATCTTTAAAAAATAATGAAGTATAATTGTATACCTTAAAATTATATTATATTGTCAAATACTTACCAATACCTTACACATTTATGGTTAAAAAAGGAATGTTGGACCTTTTCTCTGTTTAAAAAAAAAATCACTGAAACATAAAGCAGCTGTTATATAAATGTTTTGTGTCTATTGGTCCCTTTATTGGCTAGGGTTCAAAGAGCTCTTAGGAAGTGATTCTTCTGTTGGGTCTTACAAAATATTTAGAAAACAGAACCACAGGCAAATTTAGTGACTCAAACTAAAACAAGAGTTTAGGTTAATTCAATTTTTAAACTACTTTATGATAAATGACAAAAATGTTCTAAAATAAAATTATATTTTAATTATAATTATAAAATTAGATGATAATGTCTCCAAATTATATTACTAATTCATTATATATCCACTATGAGGCTAGATATAATACTCTTCTAATAAACTCTGTCATTTAAAATTAAAAAAAAAACTGCAGGACTTAAAAATCTTCAACATAAATGTTGCTACATTCAAAATCAGAACAAACAAGAAAAGACTCTACTGCTGTCTCTCTAAGCATTTTTTTTCTTTTTGCAAATCATTCCTTGTTCCCACCTAATCTAAATTATAGCACAGACTTGCACTGATTTATATCAAATAAAAATAACAATCATTTCCATTAGTTAAACCAAAGCCTCTTTTTGACCTGCCCAAATGTGCCTTACCATTCCTGTGTTCTCTCATGTTCAGCATTACCAGTTTGCCCAGTGAATAGTTTCCATAAATCCAACATGCACATCTCCATGGAATGCTTCCTTCACTGTAACTAGTTTTGTATGCGTGGGAAATTAATTCCTAATCCCTCTACATGACATTCTCTTCCAACATCTCTATCAATAACATCACTACACACCAACTCAAAGGCTTAAAAACGTGAAATTAGATCTGACTATTCCTTTTCTTTCCACCACTGAGTCCCATTGATTATCCTTTTAAAATGACTCTTTCACATGTTTTATCTGGTCCCTGCTCTTAAATACCCAGAAGTCTGTCATCTCATGTCTAGAAAACTCTAATGACTTCATCACTGGCTGCCTGAATTAATTACTCTACTCTTTCAATCCAGCTTGTTTTATCTAGCCAAGCCTAACAGGTATGAACTTTATAAAAACCTGGTTTTCCATGACACCTTAACACAACCACTCTGTTAGGGGTCACAGACCTCCTGACTGCAAATGAGGGACTTAAAGCAAAATCCAGCTCTCATCCTAAATCTCTTTTATCTCTCCAATTTTAGGCATGGAAGACCACCTTTACTTTTTTAGCTGTCAAGGCACTGTGGTGTCATTTCTTCTCCCACTTTTCTTACAGTTGCTTCTGTTTTTCATTTTCTTATCTTTCTCCAAAGGACATCCTCTTCTCTTTTTTTAACCACATACTCTGTCACCGAACTCTCATTTATGCATTTTAAACCAGCACCTCTTTATAGGCGACTCCTCAAATTCTTTCTCATCATCGTGTCTTTTCTGAGCTCTGGACCAGTATTCTATTTAACTACAGCACACCTCCACATAAAGGGCCTGCCAGGATTTTCACTCAAAATTTTAGCAGGTAAGACAAGATTTATCCCACTGTACTGGCCTTCTCTGTAAGGAACTTAGAGAAAGCATGATCCTCAAAAATAATCTGAGTTTTTCAAATCTCATTTTCTCCATGGAATTGTCCACCTTTCTTAACCATCCATGACCAGTTAACTGAGAAGCTCTTCTGGTTCCAGTACTCATATTTAGACTCTCATTTCCAAAATCATTTCTAATTGTGATAAAATATACATAAAATTGACAACTTAACCACTTTTAAGTACATAGTTCAGTAATATTAAGTACATTCATACTGCTGTGCAACTATCACCACCATCCATCACTAGAACTCCTTATCTTGTAAGACTGAAACTCTGTGACCATGAAACAATGACTCACATTCCCCTCTCCAGACCCTGGGAACCACCATTCCACACTTCTACATTCTTATCTCCATGAATTTGACAATTCTAGGTACTTCAGAAAAGTAAAATCATGGTATTTGTCTTTTATGAGGCTTATTTCACTTAGCATAAGTTCAACATGTATCTAAATTTCCTTCCTTTTAAGGCTGAATAATATTCCACATATGTATATACCACATTTCGTATATCCATTTACCCATGTGTAGACTCTCGGGTTACTTTTACCCTTTGGCTACTGTGAATAATGCTTCTATGAACATGACTGTGCAACCTCTCTAAGACTCTGCTTTCAATTATTTTGGGTATATATCCAGTCATTCTATTTCCAAATTTTTGAGGAACTGCTATACTTCAGTTTCTCTTGTTGGACTGCTGCATTAACTTCTAATATCCCCCTACCTCCATTCTCTTTCCTCTCATTTAACAGACTACTGTCAGAATAAATGGTCCAAAGACACAATACGGATCACAATGCTAATGCCTCTGCAGACAGAATGTTTACTGAGAGTCCTCAAAGCCAAGCACAGAGTGTGGCATAAAAGAGTGCTCAATACTGCTGGCTAAGTGAATAAATGTGTAGATGGATGGATGAATGGATTAAGGAAACTCACTCTTTACCTTTAGTGGGCCTCATCACCTACTGAATTAACATAAATTCCTCAATGGCCTGGCATTTACAACTCCCCATAATACTCATTTAACAAACATGTATAAAAACCAAGAGATTTGATGTCAAATCTAGTGGTTAGTCTGTATCTCAAAACAATTTCCCAGCTTTACTTCCCATTATTCCCCAATACACATTCCTTCAACTAATTAAAGTGCCATTTTCAAAACATTTCCTAACCAAAAGTCACAGTTTAGTTGGTCTGGGCCAAGAATTTGGCCAGAAAAGTATTTTGTTTGGCATAGTAGTTTTATAAAAATATTTGAATATGAATGTGTTTTGGGGGAAAGGGAACATCCTCTCCAAGTATCCTAGTTCCCATACTAATTCCATCCACATCACTCATCTACAATACCCGCCTAGTTACTGAAGAAAGCTAAGTTGCAAATCCTCTGCTTCTACTCACTGTTTTGTTTTCCCTTCCCTTTCCACATGTCCAAACTCTGTTCATGGTAACCAACTCAAAAGTCACTTACTCCTTGAAGCCTTCCCTGATCCTCCAAATCCAAATGATATATCATCATTTGTCCGTTTTCTTACAGCACTGGGATTATTGGATTCATATGGCATTTATCATATTTGGGTTTATATCATAATTACATACTTATTGGGTCTAGACATAGGCAGTACCTTGAAATCGGTTCATCATCTTGCTAGTTTTGGTATCCCTTACAGCCCATAACCAAGTGTCTTGGGCATGTTAGGAATCCATTCAATGTCACAGTGAATTAAAATTAAGTGAAGAGATGGTATTTTTACTTAGAAAAAAAAATAAGACTGGCTTGGAATGGGTTTTTACATTTCAGGTACATTTTGTGTATAGATATATTCTGTAAATTTTTAAGTGAAAAATTCCCAGTTATAGGACAGAGCTGGGGTATTTTTTTCTGGGGGAACCCATGGTGATTTTCTAAATAATTGCTTATAAATCCACAGTATATTGATAAAGAACAGAGTTTATGGTTCCTGTGTGTGTGATCTGAGGGTGGCACTTAAGCTCTCGAGGCCTCCATTTCCCCATGTAGTGGTGGTACTGACCACATGGGTTCACTTGAGAACTAAATGATACAACACACAAAGAGCACTTAACATAGAGCATCACACACAGTAAATATCAATTTTAACTTTATTATATAAAATTGGTATCAAGATAAACCAAAACGAATAGGAGAAAATATAATTTTGTATTTCTAAATTTGCAGTGTTAAGAAATACATATACAAATTAAATAAGCTCTTTCTCATTGTCCAAATCTCTAAGGCAACTCATATTATCCTTTATTTACACTTTGAATTATAATTAAATTTGAAGATATGTAAATCATCTTTTTTTAAAAAAAAGATTTTATTTATTTATTTAACAGAAAGAAACACAGCTAGAGAGGGAAAACAAGCAGGGAGAGTAAGAGAGGGAGAACCAGGCTTCCTGCTGAGCAGGGAGCCCAATGTAAGGCTCGATCCCAGGACTCCGGAATCATGACCTGCGCTTAATGACTGAGCCACCCAGGCACTCCAAACCATCTTTCATTTTAAATTTTACTTGGAATAATAAAAAGTAGATTAAGCTTACAAAAAAATTCTTTAAAATGTACATTTGTTTTGTTTTGTTTTGTTTTTTTGTTTTTTAATTTGGTTCATTGCCTGCTGGGTGAAATTTCCCATCAATTAGACATCTGGAACATTACCAGATAACAGAGTTTGAAGATACTGAAAGTTTTGTTCCCAGAAATAGATTTGACTCTCTGCCTGAGTTTCTACTAAAAAACATAAAATCAAGATAATATAGCCTTTTGGGGAGAGAACTAGAAACTGAGAGCATAGTTATATTTATACTGTGGTTGCAAAGATCAATCAATAAATTTCCCATCACTAGTTATAGTGGCTTTATTATATTTAATTAGAACGCGAATACTTATGGTCTATTTAATCATTCACTTTCAGCCAAGAGAAGTAAATAACAAATAAACTGCCTAAAAGTAGTTGGTACTTAGGAATTTTTTGTCTGATATAAAGCATTTATACCAAAAATGTTATGTTTCTCAAGATATGTTCAAGTGTTAAATTTTGAATTAATAAAGCATTGACTTTTCTTTAATAACTAATCCTATGCAACGTGGTAAAAATATACAAAACACTAAAATAAACTCACAAGTTATATTAACTGAAAAAAATCCAATCAACTGAAAAAACTTCTGTTTAGGAAAAATGTTCTTTGCAATTTGAACTCAATAATGTGGACTGCTCCCCTTGCAAACATCTGTGATAGAACTCTGTGGGTCAGAGGCTGTTTTCTGAGAACGGGCATCAGTAAGCATTCGTATTTGGAAGGGGAAGTAAGAAAAGTAGTCAAAATGACTCTGTTTCTTCAGGTCTACATATGGTACTTCAGCTATAAGCTGAAACCTGAACTAATACCCAAGGAAATGTTTCCAAATCACCAAAGAATTTTAAAGCCTTGTGAGTTACCCATAATGATACCACTCTCACTGTGACATTGGAAAAGGGAAACAGCCAGTCCTGGGAATAGTAATAGACCTGCCAATTCATTCATTCATTCATTCATTCATTCACTCCATATACACTGATTAACTGTTTTCTGTGTACTAGACACTGTGGTGGATGCCATAAAAACAGCCAGGACAAGATTCTTGTCACCAAGAATATCGAAATCTATGAAGAGGCAAAACATTTAACAAGTTTTAAATTCCATGGGGATAACTGCTAAAACAAATACATGGACCAAATTCTATGTGGTAAAAAAAAAAACACAAAGAAACGGGAGATTTATTAAATAACCACTACGATGAAGTCAAAGAAAGTTGTTCATGTACACACATGCACACACACTCACATAAAATAAAATTTCAGCCAGGTATTACAGAACGAGTAGGAGTGTGCTAGACGGGTATATAGAGATGCAACAGGAAGATGCAAAAATAGTCTGGTCAAAATAATCTTACCTAAAAGCAGGGAGTTGTAAGACTGAGTGATGAGTTCATGTTTTGTGGTGCATGTTTTGTATAACTGAAGAGATGGTTGAGGTCATAGGATGCAGACCAACAGTTAGTGGTCTTAGAAGGAAAGCTACAGGGCCCCTGGGTGGCTCAGTGGGTTAAGCCTCTGCCTTCGGCTCAGGTCATGATCTCAGGGTCCTAGGATCAAGGCCAGCGGCGGGCTCTCTGCTCAGCAGGGAGCCTACTTCCTCCTCCTCTCTTTCTGCCTGCCTCTCTGCCTACTTGAGAAGGAAAGCTACATTTTTTAATTTAATTTTTTAGATTAAGGACATGGGGAGGAGTCTCACGCTTACATTTTAAAGCAAGGAAACCACAGGCCAGAATCCTAGGCTTTCACACAGTCCAAGGGAGACTCTAAGAGCTTTAAATCATTGTGGTGACAACTGGTGTGCAGAAAGGAGGTAGAGAAAACTGTCCTCGTCCTATCGACCATGTTTGCTGAGCATCTGCCTTGGAAGGGAGAAATCTCTGGAGATCATTGACAAAAGCAATAAAGTTGAGGCTCTGTATGGAACTGTTGCTTTAGGAACTCAGAATATTTTATCTGACAGGGACATAAAAATTAAATTGTTTTCCATTTTTGGCACCACTCTTTAGTTTTTTAAAATAATCCCTACTCTGAACAGTTTGGCAATTCAATCATGTTAACAGCTTAGAAGCCTTGATCTGTGTCTGAGACATTTCTATACCCCCTGACAACACCAAAACGCTTTGTTTGTGAGTCAAGATTCAGTTCTTTACATATGAAAGTTATTCACTTGAATTTGACATCAATATATACACACTTGCAGTGCTGGGAACACTTACTCTGCAGTAATCCAAAGTAGCAACATATTCATAAGATCCTAGAGATAGTTCTGGCTTCTCATAGTGGTCCAGCCTTCTCCCGATGTGGTCCAGATGTTGGAAATAGAATGGTGGAACTAATAAAAACAAAATAAGAAAGGAAATCTTTTGTTTTCATAACACAGAAAACTTAATAAGTTCTTAAAATTTATAATGGGAGGAAAAGAAGTAGTTGGGGGGGGACTATTTTAAAGCCAGAATGCAGTATATTCTAAATATCCACTATTTAAAAAGCAAATGTGGAAAGTACAAAGGTTTTCTAAAAAATCCTTGACTCCCCTGCAAGTTATCGACGGCACATAACATTTATGGTTTAGACCACTGTGAAGAAACAGGGGATAAAAGTACTGGTGTTTTTAAACTGTCACAAAGAAAATTTAATTCACCCTATTTAATTACCTCCTTTATAAGGAATTCTGACTTTTCTAACTACTTAAATTTTCAATATACCTAACATAAATATACATTAGTTATTTGGACTCTACTATTAACTACAGTATTTATTATCCTTTAATTAAGAGATGTCTTCAGCCATGGAAACTTTGCACGGTAATCTTTTAATGTTTGGACTTCAGAGTGGAGAGGATTACTGTATTAGGGAAAGACCACAGCACTAAGATCTCAGCTGAGAACTCTTAATTTGATTCAAATGTCTAAGGAGGTTAGTTCTGGCAACGGCCTGGAAGTCATCCAACAGCACAGGAACACTTATGAGTCACACAGTGAGCACTTGGACAAATAGGGCCTGGTATCTCTGTGCAAACAAACTCCTGCTGCTTTGAGATTAATAGGGCTGGCTATTAAACCACTGACAACAGAAGTCTTTAGAACAGCCAGCAATACTCTGGTTTTCAGCATTTCATAAAGAGCAACATTTTCATTTGTAAAACAACAGAAGTAATGCGTTCTCTTTTAAAAATCAACAACTCAGTATTCTTTATTTTTAGCTGTGAACCCACATGAATTACAAGACTGTTTTTGTAGGTGGGACTTAAAAAACAATCACCGAGAATTGATTTGTCTATATTCTTACTATAACATGGCCATTTCTTTTAAGACAAGTTTTATAACATTCATATATACATGTGGATCTCTGAATTTGGATAATTCAATGTCTTGTAAAAATTATGGAAGTGGGAAACTGACAGTCTCAGCAGAGATAAGTAAACTATGAGGGGCCTAAACCTGTGATTTTGTTACTTTTAGTTGAGATAGATGATGTTATATTGGCTATTTAGGATTATGGTGTGGTAATTTCTACATGGTGTAAACTATAATTCATTTTCATTCACTTATCTACATGTAACATGTAAATTTCTTCCCTTTAAAATTAATTTCACATTCATTAGCATTTAATATCTGTCATGTTTATAAAACAAAATTCAAGTCACAGTTAAAATTATGCACTGCCAAATGACATTTGTCTTCCTGCATGCCTTCTGACCCCACATGCTTCCCACTGTGCAATCTCTGGACACTTTGAAGGGAAATAGAGTGAAACCATGTGACCAAGCTTGCTGAGTTCTTTCTAACTTCAATAAACCTCTGTCTTCTTTAAACCTAAATGAGTCTAGTATGAATAACCCTATTGGAAAGTGAACATGGTAGCCTCCTAGGAGTGAATACCCAAGAGAAGGGAATTTATTGTGTAGAGATACAAGAATTCTGAGTTTTTTTCCTACCAGGAAGTAACTGGGCTCTGAGCTAACACTTCACGTGTGACGCCAGGATGTCATACCAAATTGAGAATCCTGGATCTAAGAAATCCTGTTCCTAAGAAAGGTGAGGGTCTGGCTAAAGACACTGAGGAGTTGGTGACTTTGGTGGAGGCATTTATCTAAATGCTGCAGGAGAGGTCTCTGCCCCACAAAACTCAAGTACAGGGAAATGAATTGTCATAGGGCTGCTGAAATCCAGGTCCCAAGACTGAGTGGTAGCCAATGACCTGGTTGCAGATTTCATCCAGGATGAAACAAGGAAAAAGATCTTCCTTAGAAAGAGAAGTACAGGTGGAGAACCAACAGAATCTGGTCTCCCAAGGGATACCCAATTTGCACTGAGTGTATGTCACAGTTGAAGCAACGACAGAGATACCCCAAAATGACCATAGTTTTTGAGATGAGGCTAGAAACCAATGATTCTACTTCATAGCACGGCATTTTTAAGAACTGACCAAAGTTTTGGTAAGAAAGACTCACAACACCAGTCTCCAGCACTCTAAGTTGGACAACACCATGGACTATAATAAGGAAGTTGGTAAACAAGGAGCTCCCCCTACAGAGAACACTCACAGAGTTGAGCCTTAGCTCCCTTGTTAGTAGGGAGTTGCCAGCAGCCATAGGAGACATGGCTCCTGGGCAGACAGATACTATACTTTCTTCAGATTTAATGACCTTCAGAGAAGCATGACTATGAAGATAAGGAACAGAGGGAAACATGTAGAAAGTTCATGCTCTCATAATCACCACACAGTTCTAGAAAACTCCAGAAATGTAAATGAGTGTTGGAATATTTCAGGCAATAGACATGTAATGAATATAATGAATGTAAGTTGCTTTGAGCAAGTCTGCAGTTTTTTTCAACATCAGTCAATTCATACTGAAATGAAAGTGAAAATATAAAGAGTCTGGAAAAGCCCTTCAGAATAATGTTTTTTTCCTTCTTAAACAATCCAACATTCATACCTGAGAAGGAAAACAAAATACGCATATGGTAAAGCCCTTAGTTATACCAGAGCTTTTCTTAATTACTGATCAGCTCACATCCAGGAATAACTTGGAAGAATAAAGACAGAGGAAAAAGATAAATCTCCAACTTATCATCGATAAGAACAGATAAAATAAAAGTTCTTCTTTACAATATCTGTGGCAGGAAATCAACCAGAACATGCTCCATTTGGAACATCCACACCCCTCTTAGCCTCATATAAATGCATGAAGTTGCACATACAGTTTCACACATGGAAGCTGCTGTGTCTCTTATAAAACTCCAAAGTAGGTAAGTAGTTTTATTTTACACCCCCCTTCCCCAAAGGCCCAGGTGGCGGCAAAATAAAATTTTACCTCTCCTGTTTACACATGATAAAACTGAGAGTTTTTATTTTGTTTTGATTTTGCTATTCCTCTGAGATATTCTTGAATGGGAGCTCATCAGTATTTAGGAAAAGCTAAGGTATAACTAAGAGCTTTAACATATATATTTTTCCCCTAAGCTAAGAAATACAATATACTTAAACTAATAAACAGCTTTACTAAGAGCATTTATTGGCACCACTTACCGTCGTTCACACAGTTGCAAAATCCACACTGATACCTCCTTCCCCCTTCAATGAACTGCATAAATGGGCACATGTAGGCTTTGCACCTGTTACATCTGACTGGTCCATTCTCTCCATGATTTACCAAATAAAGGGGAGTCTATAAGAAGCAAGTAAAATGAAGAGAGAGGTGGGTATAGGATTTCAAGGTACTTCAGAAATACTATGCAATAATTGCAATTTGAAAAGTCTTCCAATGGCATTCATTGAGGAACTCTTAACTCTTGGTGTTTGCCAGGAGTGTAAAGATGCCTCTCTTGATACCTTCTGAATTCAAAGAAACACCCAAACAAAAACGCAAGTTTTTATCTCATTAATAATGACATATGTATATATGCGTATTTATGTATATGTGCACATATATATTTATCTGTATGTGTGTGAAGACAGAGAGGAAAATATCATGATGGCAATAATATTTAAAAAGCATATGTTAAAAATGTCCTGGACACCTTATATCACGTATTTTGCTAAGTTTGTTCATTGATTATAAATAAAGTAAGTGAACTGGGTCTGGTTTTAAAAGCTCCAGTTTTGGGGCACCTGGGTGGCTCAGTCATTAAGCGTCTGCCTTCGGCTCAGGTCATGATCCCAGAGTCCCGGGATTGAGCCCCACATACGGCTCCCTGCTGGGCGGGAAGCCTGCTTCTCCCTCTCTCACCCCCCTGCTTGTGCTCCCTCTCTAGCTGTGTTTCCCTCTGTCAAATGAATAAATAAAATATTTTTTTAAAAAAAGCTCGTTTGGATAGAGCTCTAGTTTGTTTAGATATTTCCATCAAGGAACACGAGACATTTCTTCAAAAATGTAACTCTTTGAAGAAATGTATAATACTGTTCACTTATTTAGGCAAGCACCTTGATTCTGCCTTTTCTGGGTCTTTATCCTATGACAAGATAAGCTTTGCCAGAACTGAAAAAATAAATATTTCAATTGCTTCTTCCTCATAAACATGCATAGAAACCATTTTATAGCTTGAAAGTGAAAAAGCTCAGCATTAGAGTCTGCCTTGTTTCTCAACTCTTTTGGCTTTCAGAATAAAACCACAAAGATTTGTCTTGCTTTTATAAATCTCCTTTAAAGATAACATTTCTAGAAAACCTTGAGAATTATAGGGTTTGGCACGTTAACAAAGTTTTTCTTAAAAAAAAAAAAGATGTAAATAAAGCAGACTGCTTTTTAAAGTAGACATGGAGAGGAGGAAGATGGTGGACGAGACAGAGTCCAAAGGCCATTTTCTACTCTACTTAGAAAACTGAGATTTACTGTTTATCCCTGTCCAGATGTTCAATGTGAAAACTCATCCATGCTGAGCTTTCAGAAATGACTTGTGAGGTCTCATAGCAGAAAAAATCACAACAACAACAATAACAGGTTTGGTACAGGGGTGCCTGGGTGGCTCAGCCATTTAAGTGTCTGCCTTTGGATCTAGGTCATGATCCCTGGACCCTGGGATTGAGCCCCATCAGGCTCCCTGATCCACGGGGAGCCTGCTTCTCCCTCTCCCTCAGCCTGCCACTCCTCCTGCTTGTGCTCTCTCTCTGTCAAATAAATAAATAAGATCTTAAAAACAAAAACAGGTTTTTAGTATAACGCATAAAAGAATTGGGAAAGAATTAAAACAAAAATTCGTGATTACTCCCCACTGCCTCTAGACTGCCCCCTCCCCTGCATTGTCCTCTTCCTCTCCTCTTGCCTCAAGGAAGCCAGAAAATGGATTGGATTTCTCATACAGAAAATGGATTGGACTTCTCTTCTGATTCTAACATGGGCACAGCTCTGGTGCCCAATTATAGGATTGTGACGGGGATTAAATGAGTCGGTCCGTGTGTGGTACTGAGCATTATGCCTGGCACAAAATTATTGAATAAAAGGTAATTGTTGCTGTCATATGTACACAGAACCACCTTTCCTCTCTCAAAATCACTGAGCTCAGGAGACAGTGTATTTAATGGCAGAATGATGGTTTGATAAGCTTAAGATAGGCCTGAGTTTCTAAAGGCATTTGTTTATATAAACATTTTGATTAGCTAACTCGTTACCATAAACTGCCACTGCTGAAATGATCTAAAAGGGAGGAAATCTACTTTCCAGGAAATTCTGATATAATCTAACAGATATAATCTAATGGTTAAAGCTGAGAGCCACAGAAGATTTTAAAAACCCTCCCAGTATTTGACTTTAATGTATACATATTCAAATATGGACACATACAATACTTTTTAATACAAACCGTGTGTTCGAGAGGCAAAAAATGACAAGTGTCCGTCCTCTTAGCTGGTAGTACTACTACTATTAATAATGAAAATAATGACAACTAATCTAAAGGGACAAAAGGAAAGCAAACAATAAGTTGCAGGTTCCAACCAGAAATTCTCAGGACAGAGAATAGAGAATTAGAGTAAGAAGTGAAAGATAATGTAAATGTAAAAATGTAATAATGAGATGGCTTTTTCTGGATCAAAAGTCCAATGATCTATCATGCCTTTGTTGCTGCTCTGTTGCACAGCTTTATCTCTGAGATCAGAAGATGCTTTCAAGAATTAAATCAGGAAGAAAGTTTGCAATTTGCCTGCACTCCAGCCAACTTTACTTTTCTCATCCTTTTATTTTGAGAGTTCAAAGACTAGAATCAATTCCCTGAGAGACTTTAGAAATATGATGCCATTATCTGCCAGACAAAGCAGAGGTAATTGGAGGAAAATTAACCTTATTTTTACTGATAGGCCTTACCCAAAGGCAGGCCCAGATTAAAATTACTGTGAAACTGTCGGCAACTAACACCTGAGCATTCCAGTCTTGGCAGATTCAAACTTGCAGAACCAAAAATGAATGTCTAGTAATAAACTGGACTGGAGTAGTGACTGTTAAATACACTTACATTTTTTTCTATTTTCAGTCTTTTCGAAACTGGGTGATGGATAGGTAAGTAAGGTTTTCAGACAACTGAGGTGACAGTAAAGAATTTTAAAAGCTTTTTAACTGTTTACATTTCTGCTGGGGCAACAGGACAAGGGTTTTTAAATTACACTGCCTTATTTCATCTCTCTCAGGCCATGTTGAAAACTATCCGAGATTTTCTTTGCTCCCTCCAGATGTCCGCTTATCTGGTCTACAGTAGTCTGCTACGCTCATAAATAGCTAATCTCACTTTTCTTCTGAGCTCAACTTTAGTGTATACAGCTCTTTTAAAAAAATCAAATTACTTCCTCAAAAAACTCTTAGGTTGTTTTTTTCTCTTCACCAAGGACATTATATCAGATTTACTTCACTAATATTTTCAGATTTTATAATTTTCTTTCTAAATGTGCTTTAATCTTTTGGCCTCTAGTATATTCCTGCTTGTTCTTTCTTTTCTGCTCTTCTCTTAAATGGAAAAAGTGAAAGGATAGAGAAACTGGCTCTAAAAACCTCCTCTGGCTATTCCTGGTTCTGATCCTGTGTGGCATGAGTTTATACAACATGAAAGTGATGGGGAAGCTGAGGAAGGAAGAGGAAGAGTAATATTTGGATCTTTTGCTTATAGTTTTGGATTACCAGGGCTATGCTTGTCCTTTACTGGTACTAATTTTAATTAAGATGCTTTAATTGAATAAAATGTCTTTTTTGTGTGCATGCATTATACCATGCGCCACACTGAACTACAAGAATATAACTCACTGAGAAATGAGGTTCAATGTTAAAGTTATATCAGTAATTTAAAAACAAAAAACTTCTGGGTTATTTTTCCAAGTAAAAGGAATAGACAACAAATGTATCAATCAATAACTCTTTTGTACCACTACAATTTTTAAATTTTTCTGATATTAACATATTATGTTTTCCAAGTATTCCTGCCATTCTCTCAGGTAACTTTAACATGTGTACAGTAGGTGCTGAGTATATTATGTGCCTTGGTGGGGCACTCAGTCTGTCAGGACAGAAAAGACATTAAATAAACAGGCATGCAAATGTGCAATTAAAAGAGTAAGGCAGGAACAGAAAGAAAAGTTATCAAATATTCATTAATCAAAGTTCTCTTTAGCTTAAATGGCAATGTTTATTTGAATTGTATCCCCAAGGCAAAAATAGATACTCAAAGAAAACAAAGTACAATGTAGAAAGATCCCAAGTGAAGAACTGTTATGATTTGTAGCCTATGTGCTTTGCTTTGGCATCTATATAACTAAGAAAAGTCTGAATACACAGGTCTTGTTAGATAGTCTCTCTTTTAGATTAAAGATGAATATCAGAAAGCACTTGAATCTTAAAAGCTGATTATAACCAAACCAGGGCAACTAAAAACAGGAGGGTGTTTTTGTAGCACGGATCCAGTAGATGGCACTGTGCAACTAAAAATTAAAACTACATAATTTACTCAGTAGGTCATAAAATACTCAAGATAATTATGTCACATTCATTTTATGTAACTCTAATAACATTTAACTAAACTTATGTCAGCGATTACTGTCACGAAATTAAGAAAACTACACTTCACTTGAAAAAAAATTAATGGTTAAAAATATCCTGGATGAAAGAAAATTAAACATGAAATACAGGCTACCTTAAGCATAAATTGTATACAAATTAAGAAATTTCTCAAAATTACTGAATATAATAGCCAGGAAAAACAAAAAAAGTTTCTAATCCCCTACCAACTTTTCCTTGACTATACGTGGGAAAACAGCCCCAAGGTGCAGCGGGCACCCTAAAGATGATGTGGGAAGAGGGGCCACAGTCCACTTCCTACTTGCCACATTCGCATTAAAGGCCAAAATAACAAAGTCAGTGAAGCTTGCCTCATGGTGTTCAGCAGTACACTGTGATGGAGAAGTTCGTTTTTTTTTTTTTTTCCTTTTTTAAGATGTTTATTTATTTATTTTAGAGAGAGAAAGGGAGAGTATACACATCTGGGTGCTGGAGGAGGGGAGAGGGAGAGAGAATCCTTTGCAGATTCCTCTCTGAGCATGGCCAACTTGGCCAACTCGGGGCTCGATCTCCTGACCATGAGATCATGACTTGAGCCGAACCCAAGAGTCAGACACTTAACCAACTGTGCTACCCAGGCTCCCCAAGAAATTATTTTCTAAAGCAAACACCCACCTTCCTATTAGAACATCAAATCACAGGCAGTGGTATGGATGAAGAGAGGAACAGGACAGAGAGGCCAAATCTGAGAGTTCAGGAGCACCTCGACTTAGGAAGGTTATACTTGCTCACATCCAGGATATTGCTGGGCGAATACTGTCTCACGTTGCCCACAACCTGGCTCCTTATTTTTCAGCACCAGAGTTCTACGGAAGAGTTCTATAAGTTCTAATACATGCACACAAATTCTGTAACTACCTACTTTCCCCTTTCAATACTTGCTTACTAATCTTGAAAAAAATACACATTTTCCTTTTTAAAATAGACTTCTCTGTTTTTTTTCCCTTTACGTCCTTCAATAGAAGGGTCAAAGAAAGTAATGTCTCCTGGACTATACAGTTGTCTCAACATGACCAACAGTCTACCTCACTTAGTGCCTCGAGGGCATACCTCAGTTAAATAGTTATTGGGAAGGAGAGAAGAAATTTTTGTTTATGGTAGTCCTAAATCAGATCAAAAGTTTTAAAGTAAGATGGCCCGTGGAAATATAACATGGTCCTCTAGCTTGATAGAGTCATATTTGACAACAATTACATTCTCTAATAAATCACTAATAAATAGGCATCTCTAGCAGGATAGTTTCATATTGTCAGATGTATTTTATCATGCAGCTACTTCTTGGGATTGGAGCACTGCTATTTTTTTGGTTCTGTATCAAGAAGAGGTCAGTTGATAACTTGGATTAATTGGGGAATGTAAGTAGAAGCATGGAAATGGTATGTGAAAAGATAATCCAGAACCTGTGATGAACAACTATCCTTTAAAAATGTCAAACATTCAGACTATTAGGCATGCTGGAAGAGAAGCAGGGTTAGATTGCAGAGGATTATGCCCAGAAGCTAGAATTAAAAGACAGTCTGTATCATGTGTACTTATTAAAGACATTTCCATAGGAAAGAGAAATAAGAAGCAGGTTGTATGTGTTTTCTATCTTTAGTCTTGCCGTATATGATATTCGGTCAGCCTCCAGGCAAGGAAAGGAAACAGGGCAATAGGCTACTTACTCTGCGCACATTTTCTAAACAGCAGTAGTGTTGTGTCTGACTTTTTAAAATAACAAACACAGCATGAAAGAATATTTTCTGAACGCCTTTTTAAAATGTTTTACGCATCTTCTAAAATGAAATGGAGCCTGATAATAAAAACATTCTCAATGCATTGTAATAATTCTAAGCATACACTTATACTTTCTAAGGATTTTTTTAGTTGGCCTTTGTAATTCTAAACCTTTGTGTTTTCATATTTCCAGAAAAGTATCCTCTGTTAGAGTATACTTCAAAGATTATTTTCAGCTTTTCTTCTCTTCAACATCATTGTCAGCCTATTTATTCTTACAGCTGGCTTAGAGCTTGCATTGGATTTGAAAACCTTTTTAATTTGGATATGGGTCCTTTTCATGGGGGTGGGCAGTGTTTTGTATCATTTTGTATATCCATCATGGAAAATTTCAAAAAATTTTACTGATTCAAGCCTATAGGTAAAATCATAACTATTATCTAGTATTATTTGTAGTTTAAAATGCTTTCAAATATATAAAAATATCAATTTGATGTTGAGATACTAACAACCTTGGGAGTGGGAATTACCATTCATGGGTTCAGAAAGAATGAAAGGTCAGTGATGAAAAGTGACTTGCCCAATAAACTGCAGAGCTGAGCTTGAATTCTCATTCATTTACTCCACTATTGGCCTCCTCTGTGCTATTAGGTACCGAAACAGCTTTGCAGATAGCTCTTATAGAAAAGCCTGCAGTTTCAAAGGCACCATTATTCATGGTGTATGATTTGAACCAAGCCCTTGGTGCTCCCTGGTAACTATTAAATGTTTCCTGTCATTTCTCTTCCTCTCTCTCTCTATACAAGCTACTTTATACCTTTCCAATCTCCATATAAGATCTCTTTCCACATCCCTTAGCAGATCATTTTACCTTCTTGTTCAAAAAGAAAACAGACAACCTCATAGAGGAACTCCCTTGACTTTCCCCCACTAATATGCCAGCATCTACTTAATGTTTTCCTTTCTCTCCCTCTCCTGTTACAAGGGAAGGGGTGTTCCTTTCTCCTGATTTGGCAGAAACTTTGTCTCAACTGGAACCAAGTCTCAAACTGGCCTCTGAAGACTGGCTTTGACATTTCAGCTGTCTGTTCCCACATTATCTTGGGCCTGACAGCACTCACCATACTGCTTTACTTTTCAGTATCGCTAGTAAATTCTCATATCCATGACTCACAAGTCTAATGTGTTTATTGTTGTATTTTCTAGAGTACAATGTCTGAGAGAGTGGGCAGTCAACAGTTCTGAATGAACAAAAACAAAATATCTATGAGGTACTCATAAATACACTACCATAATCTCATGGCAGCTCATGATAGGTGCTGAAGCAAAAGGCACTAAGAAGAAACCACTATGGTCAGCAGGGTGGGGTGGTCAATACAAGCTTCTTTCAAGGAAGAGATGAGCAATTATGAGGAGTTATATTTTCACTGACTGACTAAGACAATTCTAATCAGTAAGAATAGTGTAACACAGGAGAAAAAGCATGTACTTTTGTACATAGCTAGTAGGCAAATAGCCTAAATCAGCTGAGATGAAGGGAGATAAAGAGCAAAGCTGGACTGAGTCTATGGAGAGCCTTCAAAGCCAAGTACACCCCGAATGGGCATGTTTAAGAAACACATGTGCATGCGCACACACACACACACAACCACAGACACCTCAAATCAGTTGTTATACTACATGGTAACAATTCTGACAGAAAATGTTAAGAGATCTCGCCATTCAGTAAATAAATGATGTCTTTAGAAAAACAGTACATTTGGGGCGCCTGGATGGCTCAGTTGGTTAAGTGACTGCCTTTGGCTCAGGTCATGATCCTGGAGACCCAGGATCGAGCCCTGCATCGGGCTCCCTGTTTGGCAGGAAGCCTGCTTCTCCCTTTCTCACTCCCCCTGCTTGTGTTCCCTCTCTGGCTGTGTTTCTGTTAAAAAAATAAATAAAATCTTTAAAAAAACAAAAAATAAAAAAACCCAGTACATTTGGCATAGATTTTGAAACCTGCTTCTAAATTAGTGAATTCTATCATGTTTTACAATTAATTTGAGAGATTTCTAGAATTTGTTTCATCATCTCCTATGTTTTATTCAATTCATAAGACTCTAAAAAATGAACTCAAAAGATGTTTGAGTATTTTAGTTCTAATTTTTAAAGTAAATTTTTAAGGGTAGGGAGAGGAGTAGGAGGAGGAGACAGAATTCCAAGCAGGTTTCATGCCCAGCACAGAGCCCAACATGGCGCTGTCTTAAGACCCTGAGATCATGACTTGAACCAAAATCAAGAGTTGAACACTTAACCAACTGAGTTACCCAGGTGCCCTGAAGTAAATTTCTAACTTAAAAAAAAAAATTCACTCCTTATTACTACATATAAGCTTCAGGTTCACCACTGACCCCAGGGCCTTAATTACAGAGTAAATTTTCAAAAAATATTTGTTTAATGACTGATAAGGAGGGAGAGACAGAAGAAGAGAAAAACTGGTTTGAAAGAAGTCTGAACAATGAAATAAAAAATGGAGGAAGTCATGTTTAAACTTGAGGATATGTGCTAGTTCTTTCACAAAAGGTTACGTCTGGATGTGATAAACCCTAATATGCTATGTTCATCCCAAAATATGCACCAAAAGGGGACTCTTTTCCAGCAATGGCCAAATGTGTCTTAAAGCAAACACAGCTGTAACCCTTCCACCCACAGCCTCTCCAGGAGGGCTTTTTAGTGGAAAGGTCAAGTTGGACCCTATGCTAAAGTCTAAGGAAGGGCTGCTTCTGGTAAGAGGGCATCCACAGTTTCAAAAGAGAAAATAAATATTGGAGAAAAGACCATATCAATTTTCCTGAATGGCAATCCTAGTTCATGACTAGGTTTTTTTTTTGTTTGTTTTTGTTTTTTTAAGATTTTATTTATTTATTTGACAGAAACACAGCTAGAGAGGGAACACAAGCAGGGGGAGAGAGAGAGGGAGAAGCAGGCTTCCCACCGAGCAGGGAGCCCGATGTGGGGCTTGATCCTGGGACTCTGGGATCACGATCTGAGCTGAAAGTAGACGCTTAATGACTGAGCCACCCAGGCGCCCCTGGTAGGTAATGGTTCTAAAGCAAAAAAGGTCAGTTTAGATTGGGTATGCTGATGCAGTCTTACGAGTTACAGGTATACTGGCAACGATCAGCATCACTTTCCTTTCTGAAACAGATATTGGAAACTTTTGAGTAAGACACTCCTTCCAAGGGGCTATGATATTTAGAAAATATATAGTTGAGATATTTTCTCACATTTCTTTTAAACCTTGACCTATTATAGTTTATCTTTTATCCCTAAGGGAAATTTAAATTTTGTTGTCTAATTATAGGCCCCTTGCAGAAGACATGTTTGCTATAAGCATGCACAGAGGATGAAAATATATTTTAGACTTAAAAATCCTATGAATCCTTTGTTTCTTCCATAACAAAATAATTGACAGTTTTCTGTTCCTCAAAGGAAAATTATAAAATACTACACTTTAAAGATTAAAGTATTAAAAATAATAAGTCTAGAGGCACACTCCCTTTGCCTCTCTGGCAGAATTATAAGTTAACCAGCGTCTTCCCTCCAGTTCTTTATATGGCCATTGGAACACCTTCAAAACATTTTCCTCTATGTATGAGTCAAGTCTTTATTTTTCTTTAATTCAAGTTAGTTAACATACAGTGTGGTATTGGTTTCAGGAGTAGAATTTAGTGATTCATCATGTACATAAAGCAGTAAGGAGGTTCCTCAAAAAGTTCAAGAAAAAAAAAAGAGTCAAGCCTTCATTTAAATGACACCTCCATCAGGCTCATCGGACTACCCTACCTAATCTGAAACCTACCATTACCCCACCCCCCAGATAGCCTTCATCTCCCTTACCCTGCTCTGTTTTTTCCTTCCTCCATATATTACATCATTTGCTCAGTACGAGATCCATTGTCTTGTCTCTCTCCATTAAAATATAAGCTCCATGAGGGTAGACAGAGATCTTTATGTGTTTTGTTCACTGACATATCTGAAGTACTAGGAACAGTAAGCGGCACATATTGAGTGAACATTAAGTATCTGTTGCATTAAATCCTTATTGGAATAAATTAGAATAAATAGATTAACAGTCATTCATCCAGTCCAATCGGCTGTCAATGCAAATTGCTTAGTTACCATCTCTTCTGAACGGCCACATATACTGGCTAGACCACTTCCATGCAGCATGGCAAATCACCTTTTGTGAGTTAACTAAATTTGGGCAAATAGCCAAAAGCCATGTGGAGGAAAGACTTGGAAATAGGGTTAAAAAAGTTGAGAAAATATTTTTCACTTAAAAATGCATGTGACAAATTCAAAGCATCTGGAGGAATAAATACATCTATATACTTATTATGTATCATTAATAAGCTGGAAGGAGAAGAAACATGACGGCTAATTTATCAAATAAAAAACTGATGCATATGAGCTAATACATATTTTCTATCATTTTAAAAAAGATTTTATTTATTTATTTGACAGAGAAAAACAAAGCTAGAGTGGGAACACAAGCAGGGGGAGTTGGACGGGGAGAAGCAGGCCTCCTGCCGAGCAGGGAACCTGACGTGGAGCTTGATCCTGGGTCTCTGGGATCATGACATGAGCCGAAGGCAGTCGCTTAACCAACTGAGCCACCCAGGCGCCCCTCTATCACTTTTAAGAAAAAAAAAAATGTTTTGTTTTGTTTTTTTTTTTTAAAAGGAGAAATGTAGACAAAGTTGTATGTTTGTAGTATTTACATAGACTTTTTCAAAACTTTTAAAACTGAAGCAGAAAGGGAGTATGGAACATAGTAAACCAAAAGAAACTTAGATCTCAACTCCTTGTTAAAATACTTCAATTTACCTCAGTAGTTCAGCTTCAAATTAAGAAAAGTGATTTCTGGTGGATGAGTTCCATGATAGCTATATACACCAGATTTCACAATTTTGGCTCTTTTGTTTTACCTGTATTTTGCAGAAATATTTTTTCCTGAAAGTCAATAATGTTCTTATTTTCCCAATAAATAACATTTTAAAGATTTTAATATTTTACTTACATGTCTCATATCTCCCCCCTCTTTTCCACTCTCTCATAAATACATACACATACCCACATAGTATATATCTTCACATTTACAGTGAGATAATTTTGAAGAAACAAACATTTGGGGGGAGGGGATAAAATTGAAACCTAAGCTAAACTTAGCAAGAATTTAACTGCCCAGGAAATCCTTTAGGCAACTGTTATCCTAGTCAGCACAGGTGTTTTTGTCTGCCAGCAATACTAAAAGCAAAGATAATTTCCAGTGGGTAGCCAAATGGTGATTTTTCATAAGAACATATGTGTAGGAAAGAAAATATTTTCTTTGATATAGAACATGGAGATACAAGTAAATGTCAGATGTCTGGACAGAAATAACTCCAAATGCAAGTCCTAGCTTTAGCTTGGTTCCTAAATAGTCGATTCCTCTTTTAATTTACTTTGTAACTCATTCAGTTACAAATACAACATTTACACACAAAACATATGCTCAATAAATGTTTAAGTATTATCAATTTCTATTCTGAAACTTTCATCAAATTACTTGTCTCCAAAATTCTAATTTTCTTCTACACATAAATGATACTGAGTAATGAAAATAGCATATTAAATATTTATTTACTGCTAAAATGTTCCAGGAACTATTTTAGGTCTTTACAATAGTGAGGAAAAATCCAATGAGATCCCTACCCTCACAGAACCTAATGGGAAAAAGACATCCACCAAATACACAAATGCAAAACTGCAACCTGTGACACATGGTATGAGGGGAGCTATAAGGAGTATAAATGTGGGATATCCTGGAAGGCTCTCCTGAAGAGGTGACTTTCAACTGAAATCTAAAAGTTGAATAGAAATTAATTAGGCTAAAATGACAGGATAGCGTGTGAGAGATTAAGGGGAAATTATTTCAGCAAATATCCATGAAGAAGCTTATGAAAAATCAAAAGCTATATAAATGTTTATGCAACGGTGAGTGCTTATGACTTGAATAATAAAGATAGAAAGTTATGATATATTATCAAAAAACAGGTACCATGCAACATTTCTTTTTAAAAATGGAAACGAGCAGCTAACTCTTTCCACTTACATATGAATATAAATGTGAAGGCTCTATCAATTTCCTCCTTCTTAGGTAAGATGTACAGTTAGAATCACTAAAGTTATACAATTACTTCCCTTTTAAATGTATATATTTCAAGTAAACTTAATTTACTGTAGTTCATATTTCTCCTCTTTGTATACAGTACATTCTCCAGATCTATGATTGCCGAGGTAATTTTTCCATGGAGGAATTTAATATTGTATAGCAAATAATCATACTAATAGTGATAAAGATGATAACAAAAGTAACTATCATTCCTTATACCAGCTTACTATTTTTAAGCAACTATCAGGTAAGTAGAGCTATCATAATTTTATTAATGAAAGAAATGAGGCCCTAAAAGTTAAGTACTTTCAAGGTCACACTACCAGAAGTGGTAATTAATCTGGATACCCAACTTCATGTGATTCCAAAATTCTTGCTTACTTTACTCATAATAATTATGCTCAACTCCTGACAAAGAATCCCTTCAAAAATCACTTGTGCTTCAGAAAAACTTGGGTGTCATTTTCAGACATGAAAGGTTTGCATAATGTTTTCTTTTCCTTCTCCCTTTGTTCCTACTCTCCTTCCCTCCAGCTTTCCTTCCTTCCTTTCCTCTCAAAATAGGATTTTGTTTAATTTTTTTTTTCTTTTGGCTTTTAAGCAGTGGAATGCCTAGTAAACTTTCAAATATAAAACTTTAAAATATTTTATTCTCTCACATTTGATTACCAAGAGGACATCAACTGCATAAATTTTAAGCCCTTGCATTATCTAAATATCCATAAAATTTGAGTAAAGTTAGAACAATTAATCAAGGCATAAATAGTGTATTTTCACTGATTCTAAAATCTCAATTATAAGAGATGCAAGAGCTTCCGATTAAACAGGACATAATGCTAAGATGTCATTGTTAATAAGAGATATTCCTGCTTTTGAATGTTAAGATGTGGGAAAATGTGGGCCTTAGAATTGATGAAAATGGTAGCAAGAGGCTCTAAAATATTGCCTCTCCAAGGTGGTCCCTCACAAATGCCTAGCGTTCTACATCTAGTGAGACTGGTCTTGGCTCCTATGTTATGGATGCCACACATTCAGTCACCAGGCATGGAAAGTCGTAAAACTCATAGTCACTGAAAATCAAATCGAGGCAGAATTTTGTCTTCTTTATTCTTATTTCTCTGGAAGGGATTCTCCATTTAGTAAACAATAAAGATTTCCATGAATAATTTGGTGATTGACAAAATAAGCTTGGTGCATTTATCTTCTACACCATAACTGAAAATAGAATTCTAATAACCTCTGCCCTGACCAGTGTGACCCTCCCTGTAGGTCTGCTATAACAACCACTCTCAAAAGGGACAATATCCTGTTCCTCAGCTGCCAAACTTTTTCATAGCACTATATAAACAGTGACCAAAATCGTTAAGGGAAAAGATTCAGTTTCTAGAGTAACTTTATAAATTATTGTAAATGTTATATTCATAATTCTATTTCCATTTGAGTACATGTATTTTATTTTTCCAAGTCTTTATGTTAATACCTTCTAAAATATTGCATTAAAGCAGACAACCTCAGATTATAATGCACATATTAAAAATAGATTCAGGCTCTTGAAGCTTTCATTTCAGAATAATTTAAGTTATAAGTATTCTTAAAGTCTTTTAAAGGACACAATATTATGTCATAATCAATTTCATTACAGAGCATGTTTTTCACTAAAGCTGGCTAAAATTGGGGTCCATGTGAAAAATGCATGGTCTCACAATCTTCATGTGCTTTTTAAATGAACAATACACTCTAGATTTCTTTTATTAAAAATATAATATAGACAAAACCACTTTGAGTTGGGTTGTGTGTCCACAAGAATTTCTAATAACATAGGATGTATGATAAATTCATGGTAATCTACACTGAACACACATAGAGTGGAAAAGAAGGGTAGACACTAGCAGCCTTCTAGATCTATAGGACATCAGACCCAGACTGCTCCTTCTTTAGAATAAAGACCCAGGTCACAATACAAGGCACAGTGGAGACCTAAAGCCATTTCTTGGCTCCAAACCCAGTGTTTCACCATTTAGTTACTACCTATTGTACTTTGGAGAAAATAGCCCATTTTTATTGGTTCCTGAAATTTCATTATTATGATCAAAATTTCTTCCTACTTGTTTCACTGTTCTACTCTTTATGATGAAATATAACCCCTCATTAAAATATGAGTGAATACACTGAAGTGTGTACTCATTAGTACGTGCTAGAATACATCTGCAATCTTGCAAATGATTTTTTTTTTCTTTACCTATAAAGTTTGTTAGCGAGGTGAATGAGGTTTGATGGGAAACCTGTAGTCATTCAAAGGTACAAAATAAAATAGGATAGCCAAAGTAAGATAAAAACTTTACTTCATTAAGTGACATATTTATCAACAAGGAACTTAATAATTAAGACATACTGTGCTAAAGGCACCTGGGAGGCTCAGGTGGTTAAGCTTCTGCCTTTGGCTCAGGTCATGATCCTAGGGTCCCTCTCACTCTGGCCATGTCCACACCTACCACTCATACTTGTTTGCTCTCTCAAAGAATTAAACTCTTTAAAAAAAAGACTTACTGTGCTAAAAATATTAATTTAGAGGCCTAAATACCTAGAAATCAATCACCGTTCTGTACTTTGGTTTATCTTTGTCTTTTAACCCTCTGTCCCACTCTGAGAGTGCATTTCTTCAACGGGGACCTTTGCTGCATGCCCAGCCTAAGGCCAGAATGTGGATGGTCTTTGCCTTCAAGGAGTACTAAGCAGTAGCTTAAAATCACAAGACTTCAAGAAAAGAGGTTAAGACAGACATTTCAAGATAGATAACTCACAAGCTTACAGGAGCAAGAAGCCCATTGCTAAAACCACTGCCAGCAAGAAAAAGCTATTTTATGTGTTTAAATAAATAAAACCCCACAAGATCATTTATAGGCAGATGTAGCCAAAGAACTTGGAATTTGAAATCTCAAGTTCCAGCAGCATTGCTCCTAGCTCTACGACTTAATAGCCTCAGAACCTGTATAGCTTCTACATCTATAAAACTCGGATAACACCTACTTCACAAGCTCTATCTTCCTAAAAGATAACATACAGACAATGCTAGAGTGAGACCATTTATTTTCCTCTGATGCATTAAACCACAGTGTAAACTCTGCTGAAACGGTCAATTCACACCAACAAGACTGGCTGAAAAGTCAAATGCATGACAACCAAGCAATCACTCCTGCATGCAATACACATAAAGTCCACTCCTGACATCATGTGTTCGTGTTAGGTTTAACCTCTGACTTCCCCTTTTTTCTAAACCTCCTCTGTCAGTTCTTCAACATCTGTTCCTTTTTCTTTCCAATGGCTTCTTCATAGAATACGAATAATCATTAAGAAAATATAATTTAAACAGTGTTTAATAATAGGACAAACTTCTCTAAGTCATAAGGTAAAACTTCCCTGAACCTAAACTCCACAGAACAAAGATGTCCCCATCACAGTTTTTTCCACACTGCCCCCAAAATTAACCAAGCATTTGCAAATTTTCTGTAAGTCAGAGAAGCGAGTAACTGGTCTTGTTTTTCCCCCATATCCCTAAAGTTCGCATCAGTTCCCAGGACAGAGTAATTGGGAGATTGATTATAAATCAAGTGGACCTTGAAAGCTTGGATAAAAGTTTATCTGCACTACATTAATTCAACAAGAAAGGAAATCACTTTGACTATTATATCCATTTATAATCTAAAAAAAAATATAAACAGATATTTCTGAATCTAGTCACAGACTCAGTAGAAGCTTCTGCCACCTGGTTTATAGGTGAAATAACTTAATGTCAAGTATAATCAGATGTACGCACTTGTCTAAAATGTAAAGATTTCCTATTTTGAAGAAAATGCAAAGTGAAATATAAACTTTAATCCCTTTGCATTGGAAGTCTATACTGTGTCTACCTTCATTCTTAAAATACAGCATCAAAAATAAAATCAGAAATTACTAAACAGAAGAGCTTACAAGATAACCAATTACTTTTCCTGAATAAATACCTCATAGTTAACTTCATTGAATGTGGGAATGGGTTTCACTTAAAACGCATATAAAAAATTAAAATTTATATTGAGGAACATTAAATCTTAAAGAATGATGGCATATATATGCCCTCGGAAATAGCATACAACTCCACAGCAAATGCTCACAGGGAACATTCTCTAATCATAACTTCTTGGATTGGGTTTATTTTTATAGGCCGTTGCTAACACAATGGTATGCTTTAGAAGGTTCTGTCAAATAGAACCAACTAAAAAAAAAACCCAACAGTATATTAAATTCTTTTTTTTAAATCCTTTTGCTAAATGCCAAATCAAGATATCTTTAGGAATATCTTTTTAAATTGCAGCAATGATGGCAATATTAGTCAGCTAAGGAATAAAATCGGAAAATTTTACTATACCTAAAAATAAGCAAGTAATTTATTGTAGAAGAAAATAAATTCCAATGCAATTCATATGGAGAATAACAGTATTCATATAACCCATTTACCTTTAAGAAAGATACTTTAAATTTTTATTTCCTTGAATACAGGTTATAAATGTAAAAAAATCAGCATGTCTCTCATTTTCTATTATTAACTATAACTGTTTTTAGTTCTTGATTTCTGGCTCTACCAATTAAATATATGATTGCACCATTTATGGATATATGGAACAGTGAACTGGTTTAGGGAGCAGACATCAGAAATTTACTGCTGAACATACTAAGTCTGAGGTTTCTATGAGGTACCCAAGGAGAAACTTCAGGAAGGCATCTTGGTATGTGATATGTAGGGAGGACTGAGGGAGAGGGTACAGTACATGATTTGGAGTTAAGGACCTGTGTGCCAGACTGCCTCGGTTTAAAGCCTAGCTCTATTACTTAGTAGCCATTGGCCTTAATAAGTTACCTAAGTCCGTGCCCCAGTTTCCTTATATCTAAAGTGGGATAATAGAGTGATCTGAAGATTAAGTAAATGAACACACATTTCAAAAATCCTCATAACGGTGCTCATTAAGTGCTAAGTCTGACTATTATTATTCTCATTAATAACAGCAGTGGCTGTTATAGATGATATTTAGTCTTTGGAAGGAAAGAGAGCCTAAAGAGAGAAGAGAAGACCCCAAGTCCATGCCTTAGTGAACCCCAACATTGTAAATCAGGAAAAAAAATATAGGGAACTAAATGTTCCCCGCCTAGGAGGTAGAAACAAATACACCAGGGAGGTGTCATGGAAGCCACAAGATGAGAGTCTCTCAAGGAGACCCAAATCCTGCATCATCCAGCTCATCAGCACAAGGTGGCAGAGATGGTCCCCAGAGCCAGCAGCTCGCCTCGTTGAGGCCCAGTTAACCCCCAAAGAGGAAACAAGTTTTCTGAGAGCACAATGTTTAGGAACTTCCTGATACTTTAGCAACCCTTTCCTGTTTTTTATATTTTTTAAATCTGTAAGCCTATTTCAACAAATAAAAGTAAATGTATTTCTTTAAACAGGGAATGTCTTCATTCAACTCAGAAGACACTGCTATGGAAGAGGCACCCATCCTTCCTAAATATGGTATATTCACTAAATATCATACAATTTTATCTGTCAATTATACTCTTCTGTGTGTGTGTGTGTGAGAGAGAGAGAGATAGAGACAGACAGAGAGAGAGAGAGAGAGAGAGAGAGAGAGAGAGAATAAAATGTATATGTATATTATATTCAGGGTAATCCTGTTCTTAAAGGTCTAAGGAAAAAGGAAGAGCTGCAACAGAACAAAACAGTACTGTCAAAATACATTTACCTGGTCAGTGTGCAGAGTCTCTAGAACATGAAAAGAATAAAGAATGTTATTTTCTCAAGTACAGCTTCTCCCTAAGTCAGATTCCAAAAATAAGCCACCACTCTAAACTCATCCATTTATTACAAAAATGCAGCCTAAGTTTCCACCAAAGGGGAAAAAACTTCATGCTAGTAGTGAGTTAGTATTTGGTTAAATCAAACAACTTTCTTAAATAGAAATCTTACACATTTAGGCTGTGTATGAAATGGTAGGTGCATGCCGGGGGTGGGGGTTGGCTTGAACTAACATCTCAAAGCTTTTCTCAATACTAAGTTTTATTTTCAGGAACATGTTACTGAAAATTTTTATTGTTTATACTAAATGGTGATAACAACAAGGTGGTTATAGATTCTGGTTTTGGCTATGAATAACTGCTGAGTTTTGTTCTGTTCCACAGGTGATTGGCCCCTGGGCAGCTGTCTCATGGGGAGGGGCAGGGAGGAGAGGTTTCTGCTAATGTGCAATTGAAAACTGTGCAAATTCATTGCTGTGAACACAGTATACTCAAACTAACACTACCTAGGAACAGAAATCCCATGTGTCCCATACTGATACCAGAGTAAAGCTGCTACCTGGCTTTCTTTCAACATAGAAGTGTTACCTGATGATTATGAAAGTAATCGATTACTGTAAAATGATTCAGATAGCATAGGAGTGAGTAAGATAAGCAGTGCACATCTGCAGCAAGCCCAACCCCTCGGAGATGTGTCATGGATTTGTTATAACATTCTCTCAGGCACACTCATGTTATTATAGTTACCTCAATTTTAGGATTCATATTGTAAATTTTCACACCTCTGGAATCTTACACATCTTAAAATGGATGTTACAGTTACAACAGTGCCTGTCTTACTAATATATCATGCCACACAGCTTTTGGAAAGAACAAGGCTACTCTGTAGGTAGGAGTGCGAGACAAGTTAATTTAAGGAAAAGAGTGTATGCTACACTATCATTTATATTTATTTTTTAAAGGATGTATACTTACATGCTGGTATATGCATTTTTCATTTCTAGAAGGAGTCACAAAGAATAGGTAAAGATTGTCTATAAGGGAGAGGGTAGAAGGGTAGGAAGGGATATTTTTTTCATTGTATACCTCTTTCATCTAAGTTTGTATTTTACTTATTTAAAATTAATTGAGTCATTAAAAAGCAAAACAATATTACATATTATTATTACAATATTACATATTACAACTCAATTAATTCATGAGCATGAAGTCAATATACAAAGTCACATATAGGGAGGATGCATACCAAATTCATTAGAGTGTCTGCCCCTAAAAGGGAGGGAGGAAGAGGAATGGCCTGATAAAGGAAATACCATATGTAGGTATGAAGTTTTGATTCTCATAAAAATTTTTAAGCAAATAGGACAATATATTCACATTTGTTAATGATGGGTGGTATATATGTGAGTGTGATATTATTCACTGATACTTCTTTAAATTTTGTTCCAAGTACAAAAATTGAAATAAAAACAGATATCATGAATACTACTCCAGAGCCATCAGAATTTTTAAGCACCTGACCCAGGCTTAGTTGGCTAAGCATCTGCCTTCAGCTCAGGTCATGATCCTAGAGTCCCAGGAGTCCCAAGCTCCCCAACTTGTGTGCACTCTCTCTCTCTCTCAAATAAATAAATAAAATCTTAAAAAAAAAAAAAGATGAAGAACTTCTAAAATTAAAAGAAAGGACAACAGCAAACAGAGAAGATAATGAACAGCTGGCATTCAAACATGATGTCAGAAGAACTATAAAGTAGTACAAACACTTAAGAAAATGGTCTGGCAGTTTCTTATAAAACTAAAAAGAAACATGTATTTCATTAGCCAGGAAACTACCCACAGGTATTAATCCAAGACAAATTAACTGATGTCCACAGAAAGACTTGTACAAGAATACTTATGGAAGCTTTATTCACAAGAGCCAAAAACTGGAAAGAGCCCAGATGTCCATCAATAAAAGACTAGATAAACAAACTGATACATTCATACAATCAAATACCATTCAGCAATAAAAAGGGAGAAAACTACTAATACATACAATAGCATATTGATGGCACTCTAAAACATGATGCTGATGAAAGAAACCTTACACAGAAGATTGCATACTCTGGAAGTCTATTTATATGAGGACCTACAAAACGTAAAATATATCTATGATGGAAAAAAAAATCAGAACAATGGTTGCCAGGGAAAGAAGGATGTTAGAAGGGGTTGGAGGCTGGCAGAAAGGGTATGAAATACTTCTAAGGAGACAGTAATGTTTTCATCTTGAGAAAGATTAGGGATGCCCAGTTGTATCCATTTGTCAAAATTCAGTGAATGGTTACTTAAGATATGTGCATGTTACTGTAAATCAATTTTGCCTCAAAAGGAAAAAGAATCTATAAGAAAATATTGAGCTCTCATTAATAATACGCATGCTAGAGTATTTAGTGGGCAGTGTACTAATTACTGTCCACAATTTACTTTGAAATGCATAAAAAAAGATGGATTGGTGGACAGATGAATCAGTAGGTGATAAAAACAAGTACAGTTAAATGTTAATGGTAGAATCTAGGTGTTCACCATAAAATTCTTTTAAATTTTCTGTATGCTTGAAAATTTTCATAATAAAATGTTGAAAAAGTTAGAAATTACTTGCAGCCATTACTTAAAACACACATACACTTTATATTTAGCATAGATCTCCCTGTCATCACACATTGGTCTACCTTATTCTTATTAAGCATAGTGATTCTAAGAGGATTTTATGAACATTAATATTAAATTTCTGGGACCATCCTATAAGAGACCAGACCTAAAATAAGTAAATATTGAATGTACTTCTTAACTTACAAATATGAGACCATATTGCTTGTAAGACTGGCTTCAAGAACAACCTCTTCTCTGCCTCACTCTATCCTATTCCCTCTGCCCGCAAAGAGAAGGCAGCATTCTACCACACTATAAGGAGAACAAGTGGACATCTCAAAGGGTATGAAAGCCTCTGTCCACATGCACACTGTCTCTCTTCTGTTTCCTCCTTCCCTGAGGTGATGTGAAGCAGACCCCTTGTCCTCTCCCCCGGCCACTCTACCCGCCCGTATCAGCTGGCATGGCCAGCCCACGAAAGGGGACAAATCTGTTCTCTTGTGCAGATCCTCTGCCTTTTGCTTAGATGCTGTTAGTTGTTCATTAGATCAGCCAAACTCAAAAGGTCATTACAGCCAAGCTGTTGTTGAAGTTGGGAAGAGCTGGGCTCAGTACATTTTACTGGACTGTTGCAATGGGATTATGGTCAAAGCTCCAGCCAGAATTAAAGTTTTTCCTCATCTATTTGACTAGCTCTACTGTAGTACCTTGTGTCTCTATGTGTATGGGTGTCCACCATTCCAGGCATGAAAAGAAGGAATGGCAGCTGTGTTGGGGGGCAGGGGGGATACCTCAATCACAACATCCATTAACACCATCCTAATATCAGAAATTTTAAATAAACACCACTTCTTATCTTTCTTTCCAATGGATCATATATTGGGTACATCCTCCAAATCAAAATGTATGCTTTCTAATCATACTGATTTTAAGTAAGAGTTTATGAGCACCTTGGCCCTGTGACTATTAAAGAAGCTACAGTAAGACCACAGACCTTAGGCTCTGTTAGCTTCCTTCACCAGAACACCTGGAACTAGGTATAAAGGCCACATAAGAAATCTTACTATTTGTCACTATGTGACATTCCATACTTCCTGAATCTACACATTGTTACAACAGACTCCAAAGTAACCCCATCTTTCAGTGTTTGTTATATAGGCTGTCAAAAAACATAGCTTGCCAGATTTGGGTTTTCCTAGTGAATTGAATGATTAGATGTTTCTGCATTACATAAATAGTCTCCAGTTAAGTCTCCAGTATAAGTCTGCTTATAATACATAATAATGTATAAAAACAATGATGAAAGAAGAATTTTAGAATTGCTAAATTACAGAGTTGCTATTTTTTTTTTAAGACTTTAAGTAATCCCTACACCCAACACGGGGTTCAAACTCACAGCCCCAAGATCAAGTCACATGTTCCACTGACTGAGCCAGACAGGTGCCCCTTCCATTGCTGTTTTTATTATTCTTACCTCATTTGAAGGAATTGTGGCAAAGGGTTTGATGACAGCAGCCAATGGAATCTGAGCTTGCTTGGCCATATCTGACGTGCACGGGAAACAGTATGTTGTGCAACGAATGTAACGAGGACTAGCATTGCCTGAAATGTTCAAAGGAACACACTTAAAATTTGCTGGGAAAAAAAATCTGTCCTATAATATCTAAATATTTATAATTCTAGATAACACATTGTTTTATTTGTATAACTTCATGATTTCTAAAAATAGTATTATGCAATGCTACAATCTGTTTGTATTTATATTTACTGAATGTCTACTAAGTTTTAGACACTGTCCTAATTGCTTCCTTGTAGAGCTTATGTTCTTACAGAAGATACAGACAATAACTATTAAACCCAATAAATGAGTAGTTTACATAGGTCATTAGAAGATAAATGCTATGAAAAAAGCATATCTGGCTAAGGGGTAGTAGGAGGCTGACTGCAACTTTAAACAGTTAGAGAGTAGGCCTTATTTAAAAGGTAACATTTGAACAGATTCCCAGGAAGCAAGGCATATTTACCCAGGCAGGTACCTGGGGGCAGGGCATGTCTGGCCTGGTGGAGGAGTCATGGGAGGCCTGAGTAGCTGGAGTGGAGCACATGTTGGGTACAGCAACTGGGGAGCAGTTCAGAGAAGTAACAAAGGTTGTGCAGTAACTAGAGGAGAAATGGTGGTGGCAGGGATCAGCCTGATAGCAGCAGAGTTACTGACAAGTGGCCATATTCTAGACATCCACAACACTGATTATTGATGGGAGTGATGCAGGAGGTGTGAAGATGGGAGGTGGGAAAGAAAGAGAAGATTGAGAATGGCTCCTAAGGTTTTGGCCTGAGGTACTAAAGCATGAAGTTACCGCCAACTGACAAGAGAAAAGTTGCAGGAAGGGAAGGGGTGTGTTAGTGGAAATGTGGGCAGATACCAGGAATCCGGCTTTGGACATGTCCACTTTGAGAACTCTGTCGAGCGATCCAACAGTGGAGCTGAGGAAACAACTAGATGTGTGAGTCTGGGCACTGGGCTGAAGATACACATTTGGGAATGTTCTATCAAGAACAAACTAAAGCCATGAAACAACCTTGAAACCACCAGTGGAATAATTGTGACCACAGAGGATGACCAAGAACTAAGCCCTGGGTCCTCTAACATAAAGAAGTCAGAGGAAAAGGAGAAACCAGTTAAAAGACTGAGAAGGATGAAACAAGGAGCACCTGGTGTCCCAGAGGTGAAGAAAGCACATCAAGGAAAAGCATGATCATCTGTGCCAGGTGGTATTGCTAGGGGAGCAAAACCACTGGGTCTCCGTGCCATTTACATTGGCACGGATGGAACTAGAGAGAATTATGCCAAGCAAAATAAGTCAGTCGGTCAGACAAGACAAATACCGTATGATTTCAGTCAAATGTGGGATTTAAGAAACAAAACAAATGCGCATAGGGAAAAAAGAGAGAGAAGCAACCCAAGAAACAGACTTTTAACTATAAAGAACAAACTGGTGGTTACCACAGGGGAGGTGGGTGGGAGGATGGGGGAAACAGGTGATGGAGATTAGGAGTGCACTTGTCCTGATGAGCACCGGTTGTTGTACGGAAGTGTTGAATCACTATATTGTGCCCCTGACACTAACATTACACTGTATGTTAACTAACTGGACTTTAAATAAAAAGAAAAAAAAACAAAAAAAGACCACTGGATTTAACAACATGGAGGTTGCTAGAGACCCAGAAGAAAGAGTTTTGGTGGAATAGGGCCCGGGTGGGAAGCCTGCCTACAATGAGTTTGAGAGAGAAAGTTAGGAGAGGAATTGGCAACAATCCATTCAAGTTGTGTTGCATTGGGGAGCAAAGAAGGCTAGCTGGTAAGGAAGAGAGGTCAAAAAATTTTTTATTATTTAAGATACTGTAAAAAGAGAGCTACTGATGACATAAGAGAAAGAAGGGGAGACTTGTACCAACATACTAGATGAGTGCACGGTAGGAGAGGCTGGCTTCTAATGGGAGCACACATCATTCCTTTTTGGCCCAAAGCAGAAAGGCAGAGCACAGATGTACATTAGGGCAGGGGCTGATATATGGCAAGAATCTGCAGAAGCTCTCTTCTGACTGGACAATTTTCTCAGAAATGACACATAAGCAGCTAAATGAAAGGTTGGGAGAGGAGGTATTGCAGGTTTCAGGAAGGAATGTGAAATAGTTAGGAAGAAGAGTGGAAAAGTGAAAGGACTTGGGGAAGTACAGCATGCTGGGAAGCGCATGGTTCTGAGTTTAGAGGGTGGGCAGAGCAGCCAGGCTGGGAGCCTTCCTCTGGCCAGGTTTTGCTGCATGGATGGGCCTAGAATGAGTGGAAAGCTGGACCTAAGAAATCTGAGTTTCTTCTGTTCAGCTTTAACCTATTATTGCCAGATTCTACTTTTTAGGACGAGCAAGGAATCTCAGTTTTTACATAAGATATTCCAATTTTATGCAATGGTAACTACTTCAAATAGAAACAAAACAAAGTATAGTGCACGACAAATTGACATGCATGCAAGCTGAATTCAGTTGTTGCTGGTACCATATTTCTGCTGTTGTCTCCCAGAGCCTCTGCAGCAGAACCCAAAACTAGATTCATAATTATGACAGTAATTGCCAGTGTATTAGGCATCATTTTAAGAGGTTACATGTGAACTCATTTTAGTCTCACACTTGCCCTACGAGATTGATACCCTTAAGACCACATTTTACAGAGGAGAAAACTAAGACATCAGGAGGTTAAGGGGTTAGTAAATGACAAAAGTGATATTAGAATCTATCACTCTTTACTATATCCCAGATAGGCTGGGTCCAGGTTATGAAGTATGAGGAGTTAAAATCAATCCTTTTATCCATGGGATATAATGGGACTTTTTTTTTTTTTTTTGCAAAAGCAATATGATCACATAAATACTTGAAAAAACTAAACTTTCTGGGAGTAGGAAATCATTAGAGACAGGTCATTATGTTAGAGTCCAGATAAATACTAACATGGGGTAAAACAAGAGTTTTGGTGGCAGAAATAAAAGAAAAAGAAATATTAGGCAATAAATGTAAATATACTTGAAGCCCCATTATTGTTAAACATTTCACATAATTTAGACCAAAAAAACTTAGACAAGATCTTTCTCATTATATCACACAAAACTGTAAAAGAACTTCACACTATGAAATAAGAATTTTTTAATATTTTAAAGTATATTTTAATTTTTCATTGTGCTCAATTTTTACTAGCCAAAATTATTAACAAGTATTGAAATTGAGTGTTGTTTCTTTAAAGAGTTTTTAGTTTTTGACAGTGAAATATGCATATGAATGAGCTCATAAAAGGGACTAAACTAACTTTGGTTTCAAGAAGATAATAGACAAAGATAAAATATTTATAAAGCCATTGAGAATTCATTTGCGGCACCTGACTGGCTCAATTGGTTAAATGTCTGACTCTTGATTTCAGCTCAGGTCATGATCTCAGGATCCTGGGATCAATCGCCAAGTTGGGCTCCACACGCAGTGTGGAGTCTGCTTGTCCCTCTTCCTCCTCTCACTCATGCTCTCTTTCTCTCCCTCTCTCAAATAAATAAATAAATAAATTTTTTTAAAAAGGCACTGAGAATTTGTTTTTATAAATAGGTATGCCAAAGTGGAGCATGAAAGATTTGGTTACAAGGAGATAATTTAGCAGTCTCAGTAATTAAGAATCAAAACTCTTTGCAATGCTTAATAAAGAGCATTGTGGGATAATCTGACTGGAAAACATCCAACATATTAATCATTCAACAAATATTTATGAAGCTAAACCTCTGCTAGAGGCTTAAGGGAAGAGGCAAGTGAAAACTCTGGCTTCAAGTTCAGGTAGGAGAGAGTGATAATAAAAGCAGGTAACTGTAAAATGGCATGGTAAGTATCACAGAGGAGCAAATTCACTAAGAAGTAGCCCAGGGA